>JABASH010004921.1:0-13023 GCA_019776445.1 Tomocerus maximus | reverse complement strand
TTAAGTCTTCATAAATTGTTAGTGAATTCTATTTTACGTATTGTACCTGCTCATGTGTCATACAACTGATAAAACTTAAACTTACACATCATTTTGTATCACAGTAAATTACTAAAATTCTAATCGATCAAAAAACCAGAAAACCAACCAGCTCGCAATTATTATAAACTATTTTTATACATTTCAAAATTCCACTTGTAAGTATAATTTAATTAACGGTGATGAGCGTTTTGAACGAAATTGGGGAACTCGGACGGTCAGTTCGCTGTGTTGACACAGACACAGAACCAGAAGAATTAGAAGATGCAGACAACGATGATGTTACTGAAGTTGAAGATTCTATGGGGTATATTGAAACTCTTTAATTTGGTGTTCAATTCTGTAATTCTGTGACATTTTTATATCAACTCTTCCAGTGTAGGTATTGATGTATTAAATGTATTCCACTTTTCAATAAATTTTGACATCTAAAAAATCTAAATTGTCCCTATTATGTTTTTGAATATCTCTAGATTCTATAAGAGGTTCTTAAATTCATTTGCAATAATCAGTTATTCGAAAATACTACATCTTTCTATAAAAAAGGATCGTTCTCCAGCCGGTTATTGTTTGGTTATCCGCAAGAGTATTTTAGACGATTTGAAAAATATTGTATTGTGACTGTCTCTGCTGAAACCCTTCATTTTGTAATGGTTTATTAATAAGTGAACTTTTCCAGGTGGTTTTATTGGTACTGGTGCTATTCTTCCAAAGCAACATTAAAAGCTGCTGCTAAAAGCTTATTGTCATGTAAGTTGCTATTCCTTCACATCGAAATTGCATGTTGATTTAATTAATTTAATGTTTGCTTTATTGCTTCAGGTGTGATGAGCCCTTACAAAGGATCCTTATGTCAACATCGGGCCGAGTCCTGATATGGGAACTGAAGAAGATCTGCTTATTTGGACACTGAGCTTCAATACAGAATCGGAAAAGGTTCCTTTGATACTACTCCATGGACTTGCCTCTGGATCCGCTTTGTGGGCTTTGAATTTTGATGTTTTCGCTAAAGACAGACCTTTGTATGCCATCGATTTACTCGGTGAGTTATTCGTTATAACTATTTACAGATACTGTTGAATATAATTTTATATGCCAAATACTAGAAAAGATGCAATGAAAAGTATACCAACAAGTATAGCATAAATTGTACACAAAATTCCCTATAATATTTGAATAAATAAATTCAAGTGCATGTACATATGAAATATAGTTTGCATTTAACTGTCTTAGGATTTGGGCAAAGCTCTCGGCCAAATTTTAGTAGTGACCCCATGGAAGCAGAAAATCAATTCGTAAATTCTATTGAAAAATGGAGAAAAGCCATGCAGATAGAAAAGTTTATTTTGCTAGGACACAGCCTTGGAGGATTTCTTGCCACTTCATTCAGTATTAAGTTTCCTGACAGGTAAATAATTATAGCGAAGATACAAATAATATTCAAATGTCTAATATTACTCTAGTTATGATTGTAATGTGATTAATTTTGCTTTACAGAGTTAAGCATTTAATTTTAGCCGACCCCTGGGGATTTAAAGATCCTCCTGAAGATTTGACACAGATTGCCCACATTCCAATACATCACAGAGTACTTATTCACTTGATGGAACCTTTAAATCCACTTTGGGCAATAAGATTAGCTGGACCTTTCGGTTAGTGATTATGATACTAAAAGCGAAGATCGCTTATGTACATATAAAGTGTATAAACTATAAGACAAATTGTAATTAAATATATCTACAATAGATTATGTTTAATTGATTTAATGGTTGGCTATGTGTAGGACCTCGTCTTCTGCAAAAAATCAGAACGGATTTAATAAAAAATTTCGAAGATTCCTTCGATGATGCAGCGTCCAAAGTGTCGCTCTACATCTTCCATTGCAACACAAGATCGCCAACGTATGTTTACATTATTTATATCACGTCGACTACATTCGATTAAAGTAATTTGTTGTGACCCTAGAGGTGAATCTGCATTCCACGCCATGATGGTTCGATTTGGATGGGCTAAATTTCCAATGCACCATCGTGTACATTTGCTCCGAGAAGACATTCCTATGACCTTGATGTACGGAGACCGTTCTTGGGTCGATCATTACTCTCCCGAAGAAATTAAGATGAAACGGCCAAACTCATATGTCGATCACCATGTAAAGTAGACAATTTAAACATTTGCGAATTACCAATAGCATGTTTACTTTAGAAATCATATCAACGAATATATTTCTTAGGTGCTAACTGAGTGTGGACACCACGTGTATGCCGACAAACGGACCGAATTTGCTGGGATAGTCCTGAAAGCTACATCTTTAAACCTTTAGGAGAGTTTCATATAAACGTTTAATGCAATTCCTATTCCTACCCATGTTTATGGTAACAGAAGATCAAAATGGAGATATTTGTCTATTAGAATATCAAACGAACTTTTTATTTCTTGTTGTGGAACACTAAAATGCATATTAAAGTATTGATAATAGCAATACCAACATACAAATCATTTGGTTATTATTTTTTTTGTATTAGCTCTTTAAGCCTATACATTCATGCCCTGCATGGTTATAAAAAGAAAATTTGAAGGTTGAGGAAGAGAGTCCTGACGCTGGGTGCTGAGGTAGCATGACATTGACACACTCTTACTTCATTGCGATAAGTATCTGCATAGCTAATATGTTTATACATTGTCAATTCCAATTAAGGATACTTTCAGAGACCAGCGAAATTTAATATTTGACACACATTCTCTTCCAACCTTCATTTTTAAATGCCGACCTTTGGTCTACCTGGCCACTTACTATTACAGTAATGACAGAAGCTATATAAACATTCATGTACTCATGTCTCAATGAGGCATGAGATTTGATAGTGAAATAATTAACTTTCCATTTTCACACAGAAAATTGTACTCGTGTGAATTAGATAAAACTGAGAATTGCTAACTTAAGACAACTTTGTTTACAAAATAACTTTGGATTCAGAGAGACGTATATAACAAAAATGATCACGTAAACGTAAACGCATAAAACAAAACAAGTATTCTGTATACATTCACTTCACTACTGCTTCTCATGCACGTACACGGACGTACGTGTCTCAATGAGGTACTTCTTATCTTGAGATGTGTTGCAATTGAAACAGACTTCATAACAAACAAGATTCACAAGCAGTGACTCATTCCCATGTATAATTTAACTAAACTGGGTACCATAAATGGCATTGCTATTGAATTGGAATCCTATTATTAGCTTTTCTTTGTCGGTAACTCTGAAAGATCAACACAATTCAATGATGTCGTTTTTTAATTGACGAGGTAAATAATCTTCAAGAAAGCATAGAATTAACTTACTTCAGATGCTAGTCGACATAATACTTGGGCAGACTTCTCAGTTTGGTTGGCGAGGGTGGTTAGAACTCCTTTAGGGTTTTGCAAAAGAATGTGAGGATGATCATATTCCTAATGAAAGCAGAAGTTCATTGGTTTTATTTTTGAATTAATAACCAAAGCTAACAATAGCTATTTATAAGTCATCATACCATGATGTTCCCATTCTCTACTACAATAACTCGGTCGCAATCCATGACGCTATCGAGTCTATGAGCTATTGTGACGATAGTACACTTTGAAAGTTTACTGCGAATTGTGTCTTGTAT
This sequence comes from Tomocerus maximus, assembly GCA_019776445.1. Taxonomy (NCBI): domain Eukaryota; kingdom Metazoa; phylum Arthropoda; class Collembola; order Entomobryomorpha; family Tomoceridae; genus Tomocerus; species Tomocerus maximus. Next base: position 9,334 of record JABASH010004921.1, on the reverse strand, counting down.
CAAATGTTCAGTTCTGAAATCACAATATTGATATTTAGTTAATATTTTGGATTACTATCGCATACGGATAACATTTTATTGTATTTATATTTTCATTACTTGCGGTCAATATTAGCAGTAGCTTCGTCAAGAACCACAATTTTATTGTTTCTGAGAAGAGCTCTTGCAAGACAAATTAATTGTCGCTGGCCCACGCTGAAGTTGCTGCCGCTTTCCGACACTTCGTAATCCAATGCAGGAATAGAATCTTTCAGCTCCACCTAATTTTCAAAATTGAAACCTGAAGGTTGGACATCAAGTAGAAATTACCATATTTATTCTATATCTTACATTTTCCAGAGCATTCCAAACTTCTCCGTCAGAATAGTCATTAAAGGGATCCAAGTTATAACGGATCGTTCCAGAAAACAAAATAGAGTCTTGAGGAATTATTGATATATTTCTCCTTACTTCGTGAAGCCCGATATATTTAGTCATAACGCTATCGATGCTGATTTCTCCTTTCGGTTCATTTAATCTGAAAAGGGCATTTATGATGGAACTCTTCCCTGCACCACTTCTTCCGACGATTCCAATTTTTTCACCCGAGAAAATTTCAAATGTTAAATTCTTTAATACGTTTTCAGCTCCATCATAGGATAAACTCACGTTTGTGAATTTTATATGACCCGACGATGGCCATTCGTTTGGTGGACCTCTGTCTAAGCAAACCATGTCTTAAGTTACATCCTTTCATGACTTGTGAGTGTGATGTAGGTAAAATTTACGGTATATTCTGTGATATTTTACCTCTACTACTTTTTAGAGATGCTTCTGGTTCAATTCTGGTGTACTCTAAAGCTCTTTCGACTGACGTCATTAAATTCTCTGCTTCAGAACTTTGTCTCATTCCGAATTGAAATACATTCATGAGCTGGAGAAGAGAAGCGACAGCTAAACCAACTTTCCCACTAGTAGTATCTATAAAATGCAATTACACAAATTACATACTTGTCGATACTTTATAGGGCAATTGCAAATCATAAATTTATTATTAACTCGTACAGTTTGACATGAGTACGAATGAATAGGTCACGACCACAATAAAAAGTGTCGAGGTGAGTTCCAACCAAATGCTAAACCAGTTGTTCCCAGCAATGAAGTGATACCAAGCTGTAGAGTGAACGTCCTTTGAAAATGCAACACTATCGTCTCATATGGGTTTAACATTTGCCTTTATGAATTATTGTCAAATTCTAATGTACCTGATAATTGTCGAACTGAGTGGTGAGAGTTTTCTGAGATTTGGATGATCTGATGGTAGTCAAACCTTGCATCGTTGAAGCCAAGTGTGTGTACATTGGACTTCGTGCTATATTGACACAGGCACAAAAACAATTATTATATATGTATGCATCCCAATGGCTAAACCACATTTCTCATGAATATCTTACCAACTGACTCAATTCTTTTGATATTTCTAGCTGTTCTCACAAAGAAATGCCTCAAGTAGCCATAAGCCAACAGAAGGAACACGACAGGAATACAGAGAACGTAATTAGCGATAATGACTATTAGCAACACTCCAATCATGCGGAAGAATATATCTAAAGTGTCGAAAATGGCTATGGGCAGATACTCATCCATTGCCCCAATATCTTTAGTAAACCTGTTCATCAATCGACCTGCACAGTAAAATATCATCACTATTAAGTGCACAGATCAGGTGCATTGACTTTGGACATTACAAATTAGTATCTTAAAATTGCTTTTAATAATATTTGATATTCATACCTGAAGAGTTTTCATCGAAAAATTTAATAGGAGCTCGAATTAAAGCATTAAACATTTTGTTATGGATATTGCCACTTATTTTCATACAATAAGCGAAAAGATAAATCGTCCTGATCGTGTCCACGAGAAATACAGCCGTAGCCAGAGTGGCGTAAACGATTATATAAATATTTCTTCGAAAATACTCCACCGATTCTGGTTGGAATTCGTAGAAACTCCGGTCAACAGATAGTGAGTTGTTGGGAAGAGATGAATTGTGAGGTAAAGGTTTGAAAAATTCTGCTATTTGCTTTTGCTGATGGTTTTCTTCAGCAGTTGTCCTAATCCACACAAAGAAAGCTTTTTGATTTGACTTATCATGCACAAACAATGACGAATTAAAGTAATGCTTTGTATAGCTAACCAGAAAGAGAGCCAGTAGTCTGTTGTACTTATTAATATTTGTGTAGTTATGAAAGCGAAAATTAAAAATGATATCCCAGAAACGGAATCCCCTGCTCGGAAGTACTTCCAGTAAGTATCAATCGAAACAGCTCCCGCTTCCATTTTCTCTACATTACTTATATTTATATTGCTTTTCTTTCCTCCTTCATCATATTTCTTAGTGCTCAACGCTATTTCCTCGTATACATTCGACTCAGTTTGAATGGATACATGAGTGTCCACTCCATCATTATTGTCATCTTTGGTGTCGACTGTGAGTAAACTACCAAAATCAACTCCTTGTAGGACTAAATCTTCGTATTTTCCTTGAGAAATGATTGTTCCCTGAAAAGTTGAAATATTTTTCACAGCGTTCTAGAGATAAATTGCAAGGATTTGCATTAGTAACTTAGAATTTTAAATTATCATAACCTCTGAAAGGACAATAATATGGTCTGCCTGTGGCAGATATTGTAATTGATGAGTAACAAGAATTCTCATTCGATCTTTAAGATGTGACTTCAGACATTTTTCAAAAATATGGCGATTGGTAGTTGCATCAACGGAACTGAGTGGATCGTCCAGTAAATAAATATTGGCTTGTTGGTAGAGGGTCCGAGCTAAGTTGACACGGGATTTCTGGCCGCCACTAAGAGTCGTTCCTCTTTCGCCCACTAAAGTCATATCTCCTGAGGGAAACTGTTTCAAGTCATCTTCAAGTGCACAAGCATTCAATATGTCATTGTAGCGTTTAACGTCAAAGTCACGACCTAGCAAAATATTTTGTTGAATGGTTCCAGGAAATATCCAAATCTCCTGGGAACAATAAGCAGTTTGCCCTTCGACGACACACATTCCACGGTCTATAGGCAATTCGGAGAGAAGCACTTGGAGAAATGACGTCTGGAAATGAAAAAAAGCAGATGTTGAGTAAATAAAGCGAACAACTTCCGCCGAGTATTATAAAATGTGCCATAATAACTTTTCTACATCAAATAAACGCGGATGAAGTGTTTAATCGTTTATTTAGTCAAAGCGCACCTTTCCAGATCCAACTGGTCCGACTATCATCACAAGTTGATTTCCTGCCAGACCCACAGTGACCTTTTCCAAAGTTGGTTTTCCATCCTCCCAACTGTGCATTTCAATATTCATATGAATTGATAATATGTGCATAGTCATATGCGATGGTTAAAACAAGTGTTCATGAAAAAGTGTCTGGATATCATCACACAGAATATTCTCACAATACTCATTTGTTTACAAAAATGAAAATGTTCCCAAAGCAAGGTCATGAATTGAATGTAGTATGTGCACCTTACCATGCAAAGACCTGATTCATGTGAACTGAACAAGCTGCAGTGGATTCTTTATTTACATCCTTCATCACCAAATTGTCTTGACTGACTTGCTCTTCCAATAACAGAAAATCCTAAGCAGATGTACAATAAAAGTATTTGTGGTTACGCTTACGTGTACTTTTAAGGAAAAGGACTACAATAAAATATTTAGTACATGATTTAAGTAGCGTAAAATTAAATGTTTATCTGGGAAGGAAAAGTTACCTCAATTCTTTTCAGAGAAGCCAGCAGCTCTCCGATAGTGGCTGCAGCATTGGGAACGTAGTACATCATGATTTCTGTCATAACATTGAAAATTGCAACGGCGAAGAACGCTTTATCTGCCGTAACTTGGTTTCCCAACAGACCGTATGTTAGAATGGCCAAGAATGGTACATACGTGAAGTTTGATGTGAAGACGCCCATGAAAGCTGCTCGGAGAAACGAACGTTTCTGCAGAGCCTTGATCTCCAAACTGAAAATTAAATTCCAAACTTTTAGCAGATTATAAATTGTAATGTGGCATATTTTTGAAAACATAGTTTAAATAAAGGTAAATGTTCTAAAAATAACAATTTGTTTTGTGAATCCATGATCTTCAGTTTAAAAATGTTCCATTTTGCCAGCCAGTAGGTCATTTTATCATTTTAACCGGCTAAATTGACTATAGTAACCAACAAGGAACCTATAATAAATATACTGACAATATGGTAACCAATAATGTGGTCATTACCCAAATAAATCTGATTTTTATTTTAGCGTCTGGCTAAAAGTGATTTTAGCCAGATATACTGAAGCATTTTAGCAACTATGTAACGGCTAAAAAGTAAACACTGTAAATCGGACAGGGTTGGGTATAATATAATACGGTACTGTATACCAACTATTCATTGCATATGCATTGTAAAGGTAAAAACTTAACTATATGGGACAAGTTCTATAAATGATTTGTTTACTATGGTATACTGGCAGTTATGAAAATATTTTTCCACTGATTTAGTCATCTAAAGCTATTTAAAGACAATAAAGTCTGTTTTTTTACTCTGTGATTGACAGATCACATGAGAAAAAGACTGCAGAGACTAAGAGAGGGTTGATAAAAAATATTACTTCCTAATACGATGGATTACAGTTGAGAATGGTATCTCCCAAGCATACATCTTGATCAGTCTCATGGCCATGATAATTTCACTCATGATTTTGCTTCGGTCGTCCGTCTTGGCTGCAATATCGACTCTAAATTTAGCAGACAGCTTTCCAATCAAGTCTAAATGAGGGTTTACAGAACAAAAAATGGCCTCTACAATAATTGAATTTATAAACATCACAACAGTAAGAGGTTAAATAAATAAATATGAGAGGGATACATTGACTTGGGGACAGAAGAAGAATGTAGCCAACTCCAGCAATCGAAGCTGCGCCCAGCTCCCAATACAAAATGCAAAAGAAAATAAAGAGCTGAACTGGACCAACAAAAAAGAAGGCGATGAAATGCAAATTATAGTCAAAGCGACTGACATCATTGGACATCAAATTCACGACGTGCCCCGTCGAACATTTATTTTGAGCTGCTTTGCTTAATCGAAGACTCTAAAAGATTCAAAGACATCATAACAATTTATAATAGTTTAGGTTACGTAGGAAGACATTACTATTTTATCAAACTACTAATCACATAAATCAAAAGACTTCATTTTGTCATTCATTCATATTTTCAGACAAGTCATAATTCCCAAAAGAGTGTTTTGAAGCTGCAATGACGCATGGCATAACAATTTGGCATGCTTCGTTTCATAGCAATTCTAAATGATCAGTTTGATAAAACTTAATTTTGTTTTCATTAAAAAGATTCTTCGATTTTCTCCAAAATCTTGCAATACCCTTTTGTAAGATTTCTAATACCCACCACCGACCACCACGGCCCACGCCCAATCCAATATTAGCAAGGAGTATATTTTTTAGCTTACTTTTCTGTAAATAAGAGACGAGACTGCAACTCTGCACTTCATCCCGGAAATACACATTTGAAAAGCTGTCGGATGATTTAGGAGAATGTGGATAAGAGTTGTCAAACAGACACCTGCCGCATAGAAACATTTTGCAGAATTGGATGCCGCAGCAGCAGATTCGTTGTCTGTCACATCCTTATCGCTGCTACTAAAGGAGCGGATGAAATTTCGCAGAAAAATCGGTTGCAAAATCCTTTACGCCCATAAAATTTTGAAAGGAGATTAAATAATTATTATCTTATAATTTACTAATACAAATAGTTTAGTTTTATGAAAATAGAAAACACTAGCGCACGTAATAAATCGACGAAAAAAACCGACATCTCTCAACTTATAACCGTGAGCAAAATCGTCCATTTATTGGGGGCTCTAGTGTGGGTTTTTATTTTGTTTACCGAATAACCCATCCATCAAACATGAAAATAGCGACGAAATATATATAACGTGATCCAAATGCCCTAAAAAGAGCATTGATGAGTTTTGGCTTCCCGTCTTCTCGTTCTGTCGCTTCTTTGCTTTCCTTGTCCCACTCTCTAAAAACAATAGAAAAATCGGATAGAATACTATCAGAAATTCCAGGAATGAGCCCTTTTTTGTTGCCGTTCCCTAATATCTTTTATTTTACTACGGTTCTAGATTCTAGGTGATTTATAAAACCAATTTATTCGGTTCTTCTGAAAGGGGCATCACTTAACTCGCATAGTTTTAAATTAGAAAATCTTTGATCTGTCCCATCAGCAAAGAGAAGATATGTATGTAAAAACATATTTATTTTTTAAGGTAACTACTAGACCCCTGAGACTTAGGATTAGGATACGTACGTTTCATGACACAACGAACCCATATGCAAAATTTTTGTTCGCATGTTTTCTTTTACATATTTTCGTGTTAGCTTTAGCTGCATATTAATATGTAAGTACATAATTTTGGCAAAAATTCACATATTTTCCAATTTTTTAGCAAAAATATTTTGCCAATTTATATTTTTTGGATATTTTTATTTATCATTTATATATTTCTTTTTGAAATAATTTTTCGATTTTTAATACATATATTTTTTCGACTTTAGTACATATCGTACATATGTACATATTTTAACGATTTTTATTCCATATTTACATGTATTTTATTTTCTCGATTTTTGGTACATATTTACGTACATATTTTGACAGTTTTTAGCACATATTTAAATCCATTAAATTTAATTTTGTTGTATTTAACCCAATGTAAATTGATCGAGTTCATAGCAAGTTCCGCTAGATGCTTCGTGGAGGGGCTGACGCACGTTAAATCCATATTTAGCGATTTTAGATAAATACATATCCTCTCTTTGCCCACCAGGTATACTCAGGTATACTATAGCTCATTCGTTGTACACTAATGGGGGACTAAGAGATTCGTTAATTCTGAAAAATTATTTTCTGGACCTTTATATGATGATGCCATTTTCCTGCCATAAACAGGACATTTTTAAAATGTGAATTTGTATTACATAATGTAGTTATTATAAGTAAACAGTTTACTTACCTTTGAAGTATGTTGGTGACATTATCAGCGCTATTTTCAACAGAGATATGACTGAGGTCCTCGACAGTTAGCTCCTTTGTAGTTCCCTTGTAAAATAATGGAAAAATCCATAGGAAAAACAGTTGTGATATGAGATTTTTATTCTCTTCAGTTGACTTTTTCTTGAATTCCATTTTCTCCTGTTCGTCCAAAAAATAATTAGCACAGTCTCGAATGCAGATTACATACAATCAATACATAATACATACACTATTACTTTAAAATAGCTAACGTACGTAAAATGGTATTACTTAATTTAGTAATGTCTTTTCAGTATTTTCTAAATTCTCCTGTTGGTTTGCCAATTTTCCACCTATACAACTCTTCAATACTTTTATTTATTGATCTGATTTACATCTAAATAGTTTGGGTTTAGATAATATCAATCACAGTCACATCCTTAATTCTTATCTTACAATCCCTTCCTGGGCTTGGATTTAATATCTAATTTAATTTGATACAAGGAAGGATATAAACATATTTTTATGCTTGAGGTTTTCGAAGTTCAATCTCCCAATAGTCCCAATCTGCACTGCAGACTGCAGTCAACTGATGACTCTTGATAAAAATTCAAACGATTTTATACTATTAGATCAGCTAATAGCTATAATAATAGTCTCAGTCAGAATCATTTCATTCTCAATGCCGTTTCACTTTCAATCTCAAATCAACTCGAAAAGTCTCAACGTTAACTCAACTTCTTATGCATGCATTTGCCTTTTACATATGCATTGCATATACTCAAATGGTTAGTATGTTCAACGTGGAATTAACATAAATTGATCGAGGAGGAAGTTAATGTTAATCCAAATCTTTTAACTGACATTAGATATACACAGAAGAACAGAACAAATAACTGCAAGGTAATTGTGCTAAAACTAAAAACTGTTTCACAGCAGCACAAAATAATTATGACATGCACTTTCCACTTATACTGTAACCTGTAACACGGTTTCAGCATTTTTATTTTTAATGTATGTGTCTGCTTGTCTTCGACCGACTTCGACGCGACGTCAGTTCAACTCTGTCTCTGCCTACCTAATGACAATGAAAGGAAACGTGAGAATTTGCGAAGTTTATATACTAGCACTAAGTAAGTGGCAACTCATTGCTAATAAATAATGAGTACAGAGTACAGAGTAATGATAATGATGTAACATAAATGTAGGTTGTAAGGTGTTGTAGGGTAGGTCTATAGTCTAGCTTTAACGTGTACAACTAATTATTAAATGTGCAGATGCATTTCACCAACTCACATAGCGATATTTCAGGTAAATCAGTGAATTAAATAGGACATGATTTTATTTTTTATAAAAAATATTTTTAAAAAAATCATGAATATAATATTTGTGATTTTATCCCAAAGATTCAAATTATTTGGTAGGGCATGGCATAAGTATGATAAAATAATTGTCAAAACTTTCACCATCCTCAGTTTCCCTACACATTTACATGTCATAATTTCAGAAGGCTGTAGAAAAAATTGGGTATGTTTGGGGGTTATTCAGATAATGTCAAAATTTACGTCAGATATCATACTTTTTTTGTACGTTGACATTAGCTGCGCCCTTTTGAAAAAAATGGGTTTCAAAAATTGAGTATATTGCTGTTCAGGCGAGACATTAAAACTTTTACAAACCTATTCAATGGATTCTTCGGGGTCTACATATATATCAAATACTTAGACTGCTTCCCCTCGAAATTGCGTCGGCTAATTCCTTCAGGGGCACAAAAAGCCTGGCCAGTATATTAATTCTATAACTATATTAATTTTAAATTTCAAAGCAATCGTTACCGTAAAATCATCAGGATATAAAGTGTGTGCATAACGCCTTAAAATGGTGTTAATAACAATAACAAGTATTTGTTCTTATTTCCAGATTTTGGACTCGTTAACTAATTTTAACTCTGACTCTTTCCGTGCAGCCCTTACTAAAAATTACAATTTTATTATTTCTTTGAATATGGAAAAAATTTGCAAAATATTTTATTAAACCGTTTTCACGGCTTTGAAAATGAAACAACTGAAGCTAGATTTAATTCTCCTTTTGACGTAAACTATCGCAATGTGTAACTGTACCTATTATATCTCCTGTACTGTACAAAATATTATAAGCTATATAGACTGAAGTGTAATTTACAATTTATAGTGTTCAACTTTTTCTGTGTTATTATTATAATTTTATCATATAGCAGACATGCATGCATTTGCATTTAGATTTT
>JABASH010004920.1:0-13025 GCA_019776445.1 Tomocerus maximus | reverse complement strand
GTACATCTAAAACCACTAATTCTATCTGTAAATTAATTTTGTAGTATCAGCATCTTATATTTATTGTAAATCAAACTTGTTCTTTTGTATATAAAAGTGTCAAAATTATTAACATCTTTTTGTCATCTGTAAATGTTAGTCATATCATATGCTATCCATAGGTATTAGGTACTAAAAAAGATCTTGTAATTCTTATGCTGCTGAGTGCTAACAAATCCTACGTGTCATTGATTGCTACAAAATTCGAAAAACTGATTCATCGTTTGTATTTTCGAATAATTTTTTTGTACAGCAGCTTACGGCATGATGCATGTCAATGGAAAGGTAGAAATATATTAACGATAATACTTACCTACTGGATTGTAGATGTTTCAATGTAAGTAATGAAATATTTGCATCAAATTAAAATTTTTCGCATCTATACTATGACAGTACGCTCAAGCGGCTCAAGTTTATGCAGAAATGTATGGTAAACTATTCTGCCGTTTCCCTAGACGGAATATTTATAATTGCTGCAAAGAAAAATAGTCAGAATTATTTGTAGAATCAGAATATTATAAAGTCTGCATTCCATAAAATTACTACTGTGCCTATATAGTTAATGATATGGGAATATAAATGACATTTTTGTGAAGGTTTTACGAAATTGGGCATTTACATGATACTCTGGACTCTGAGTAGACTATTATCGATAGATCTATGTCTATTCGATTTAATTCATGTGCGCTTATGTAGATATTGTACCTCCGAACTTTGATTTGCTCAGCTTATGCTTATAAAAATTACATGCATTAGGTATATAAATGAAAATATCACTGGATGTGCAAAGTTATTGTGCAAATACCTGTAATATATTTCTGTACTCCTTTAATTCCTTACTCCTTATCAAAAGTCAAATATTCACCTCCCACAAAATACAAAGTCCAGAAAATGAGAGCGGCATGGTTATAGCTTACGTGGAGCCACTTATTGAATCGTTGTGACTGACTCTGCCATTTTGTTGCGATTTGTCGTTTCATTTTGTGAATAGGCAATCCTATATACCAATTAATTAAAATGGCTTCGGAAATTAAATTCAATCTAGTGTTCTTGAGTAAAAATTTGACTAGTTTACCAGAAGTGTTGGTGTACCTGATCCAAAAGGATATAATTTCAGAATATGATCGTCAAGCAATTGTAAGTTGATTTTTATTGAATTTTAATGATAATAATTGAAACTGAAATCCTAATTAAATCAACAGCAGGAAGGCAAAACTACTTCTTTCGAAAAAAATGACGAGCTGTTAAGAATAATACAAACCAAGAACTGGGATTCAATTAGAGACATATTTTTGGATATTCTCCGAAAAACCAATAACAATTCTTGTGCAGATCGGATTGAAGGTCAATCATCGTCATCCTCACTGAGTAATAGAAGAGATCGTATTAGGCACCCTAAAATATCAAATCAAAATGGCTGGTGGCCTGAGGAAAAGGGGCTAATTGAATCCCTCCACCGGAGAAAATATGGAGACCAATTTTTGGTAGAAGAATTGCACGACCGACTTTCAAAACCAGAAAACAAAAGACGAATCGTGATTCGTGAATCTGATGTCGCATCGAAATACTCAGGAATGGGTGGCATGGGGAAAACTCTCACCGCTAAATGGTATGCTAATGAATATGAAAGTGAATATGACCACATCCTCTGGATTGACTGCGGGGAAGTAAGTCTTCTCAAATCATTTGAAAGATTGGCCAGAGATTTAAAAATTGAAGACAGAGACAAGTTGGATTTGAAGGAAATGGCAACGAAGAGTTTTGACGAGTTGGCCGGATTCAAATGCCTCTGGATTTACGACAACGCGGAGAACTACAAAGGAGAAGACGGGATCATAAATTTTCTTCCAAAAAGTAAAGAAAACGTTTATTGCATCATCACATCCCGGAGTCGAGACTGGGGTACCGAGAATGTTGGATTCGGGAAAATAGCCTCCCTGGAACTGGACATTTTCAGTGACGAAGAAACTCTGGCCTTCTTAAAATCTACTTTGGGTAATTCAATTGAGCATTCGGATTCACAACTCAAAGAACTGGGCAGGATGACTGGAAATCTCCCGTTGGCTCTTCAATTGGCTTTAGCTGCTTTAAACAATAAAAAGATCGATTTACAGAATTACATTGACAAGACATCTTCTGAGGATTTAGGAAATATTCTCGATGAAGAATTCGATGATTACGAAAAGACGATCAGCAAAAATGTCAAAATTTCATTGGATTTAATTCTAAAACAGGAAAATGGAAAATTGGCGCATCAAATTTTGATGATTTTTGGATACATTCAACCAGATGACATTCGATTAGGATTCCTAATGACAATTTTGAATATCAAAAATACCCAAAAATTCGAGGGAGCGATACATTTGCTGGAAAAATATGGATTGGTAAAAAAGACTGGAAAACTCGGAAAAATTACGGTAAATATCAACAAGGGTGGCCTTTTTAGCAAATTATTCAAAAAACGAGATGAAATTGTAGTGGAAGAGCATTTTATGAGCATCCACAGATTGCTACAACAAGTAATCCGTCACAACGGAAGAGGGGCGGAGGAGCAGATATTGCAGAAGATTCTTGGCTGCGAGGGATTCCTCGACTACAAGTTACTGCCATTTACCAAATACGCCAGCGCGGAACTGCAAGACGAATTTCCACAAGTCAAAGCGGAATTACTCGACCAAGAGCAATTGTGGAAATTGACTAGGGAAGAGAGATTCGAAGAATGTGTGCGACTGGCAAAATTTATTTTTGAAGAATTGCGGACGAATATATCGAGATTCAACTACGCAATTTGTTTGGCCAAAAATGAGCAGTTTGAAGAATCAGTCGATCTCCTGGAGAAATTGGAAAATGAAGAAATGAAAGAATATGGAGATTATCATGATGTAAAGATGGGTTTGCTGAATTTAAATAGTGATGTTTCAAGGAGTCTAATTTATGGTCATCTGTTGGTACTTTACGGAAGACTTGAAAACAAAGAGAGAATGCAGGAACTTCTAGAGAAGAGGAAACTATTCACGTTTATTCATTCAAGGGAGTGTCTGCAGATTTTGATTCGATTTATCCATTCAGATCTGATTAAATCCAATTATTTTCTGCTGAAGCAACAATATGATTCCACAATCATATTCCGATTGGGAACAGAATCAAAGGAGATCAAATTGACTTCCTATCCATTGGATTTATGTTGGTTTGATCGACTCTCTCCAGCGGAATTGAGCTTAATGGAAGTTTCAGTCACTCGTGGAGGAGAGAAATTAGAGGAGTCAACGAATTCATTGACTTGGACAATATCAATCGACTCTCACTCAGTGTTGATAAGGATAGTACGAAGATGTGTATCGATTTGAGTGGGGATATCTTTCTCAAATATCTTTACTTAAGAAATGTGAGAATATTGAACTATAAGGAATCCAAATGGAATATCCAGACATTTAGTTTACGGGGTATTCCTTATATGGAGAAGACGGAAATGACAATCAAAGAAGTGCAACTATTCGAATCTTCTTTGGACATTTCCTGTCTCCCACGGACACTTCAAAAACTATATTTGAACTCGACTGAAGTTGTTTGCACTGGAGAGATTGACTTGCCCAACTTAAATTACTTGACACTTCAATCGATGTACGATCTTTCCTTCTTGTCTTCTCTCTACTCTTCTGCCAACATTACCCACATGCACTTCAATTGGGATAATAAAGAAGCAAATTTGCATCTTCTTCCTAAAAGCGTCACCCACATCAAAATTACTAGCAGTAAGACGATTGTTGTTGGTGGAGTGAGGAAAGTCGAGAAACTCATTCTAGATAGCATGCCTTTTTCTGACCTCGAGAAATTCTTGAGTCCATTTCAGACAGACGACCTCGTTGTTGACGAGTATACAGGATATACACCAAAAGAGTTGATTGAGTTGACTAACAAAAAAATAAAGAAAATTGCAGTCGGAAGAGTTAAATGGGGCGAAGATTTCTCGATTCTCTCCAGCCAAGTCGACAGAAAAGCAGATTATTATTTGTGGGAGGGAGGAAGGGGGAGGGGAATTGAGGAGAAGGAGTTTTTGGAGTTGAGGGATTTATTCTGACTCCTCCCCTTCTCTCGTTTTTTTTGGCCTGCTATACTTCCACTTCAGTCGCATCTTCCTCTCCGTCCTCCTCCGTCTCTTCATCAAATTAATCTCCTCAATTCAATCTCACGGTAATAAAAAATTAATTTTCTGCATTCATTCATTTATTCTTTATCCTCTTCAAAATTTAAATATCAAAATTTATTTCCTTTTCAGCATCCGAAATAAATAAACTGAAAATTGCTCTCCTTGTTTTCAACTGGCGTCGCTACCACATTTTCTCATTTTGAGTACCAGTGAACAATTTTTAGTAAAAATAGAAAGATTCCAATAATATTATTCTATTGTCAAATCCCGTCGAGCGAAGACACAAAGATGACCATGAAAAATCAATTTAATGCTCGACCAACTCCTTCAATTATACTTATTTATTTAGTTTTATCATGTTTTAATATTTATTATCAATACCGCAACGCAACGCATCATACTTTAAACGGTAGGGCTTTGAAATTTAAAGAAACATGAGTGATTGTGCCATTCTTTATTGATAAAAAAAGCCCATAACAGTACAAGATGGTAATTATAAGATTAATTATATATTATAATAATTATATATCTTACAATTATTATAACAAGGGAAGCAATTTTTATCTTCATAAAATTGCAAAGACTGGCTCTAGAAGTTCGAGTCTCGAGATGGTAATAAGTATAAAATAATTGGGGGTCTTTAAAAGTCCTGCTAATAACAATAAGAATACTTATAGTAATGCTACGCATGTTAATTAGGTAATAATGGAAATATTTCTATGTAAGTCTTATTCGCACAGACATAAGTCATAAATAGAAATGCAAATGCATTTGATCTGTGACATTTGACATTAAAAAGCCTTACTTAATTTCTGTATTGTACAAAATTGTCATCTTTTCTTTTTATGCATTAACTTTACACATCAGTGTCTCCGGAGTCACCATTGCTGTACATGAGAACAATGATACTGAAAGGGATGATAAGAAGAAAGTTTGCTCCAGACACAGAAAGGAATACGGTAAGTGATGAGTCAATTGCAAGCTCATTAGTAAGAATGCAAAGGAAACTGCCTGCCACGGCAAGCATAACAATGCAGTGAGTTATCAACCATATCCGTCCCACTGTATGACCACCCTGTAGACATGAAAAACAAACCATTAATTAATTACTCAAGCACTTAGAGATCTGGAGACCTCAATACAAGTCATTAGGAAATTAAGGGACAAAGATCGTGTACTTAGATTCTAGTTAAATAATAATCTATGAAAGTTGACACAGGATGTCAATTAAATTTCTATGGAGTATAGTTTGTAGTATTTACTTGCACATATGTCATACTACTAATCTTTAAGGACATAGTTTACCCAATGAACTTTAGAATCAATATTTTGAAGCAATTAAGCATATCTGCGACTTACTTTCGTGACTGCGAGGAAGAACCAAAATGAGACCAAGAACTGAACAATTCCACAAATGAAACAAACTGCACTGCAGGAGGTGAGAATTCTGTAGATAATGTCAAGGTCGTAGAGGCCTGTTGTCCCGCCGAAAAAGGTATTTACCTGAGATAGCAAATTGTGCGCTGTGACTAAAGTTGGGTTACGCCACGCCTGAATTGACCGATGCAAAACCCAGCCACCGACCCCCGTCACCGCAATTCCCAAAATCTATAATCCAAATAGGTACTCACATGAATTCAATAAAAAAATTTAGTATGTCATTTAACATTAGTACTTACAACTGCTGAAAAGGCGACCAATTTTATAGCTGTAGGAAGAGGGACACCCAAACATTTTGCAGTTGGTCCAGAATTCCTCGGTGGGGCTTGACTTTTAAACTGCTCAATTGGTCTTGATTTGAAATTTTTGGCATCCATCATGAGATACTAACTGGTTTTCCAATTTGTACTTATTGAAATGTAGCTATACGTTTAATGATATTGACCACCCAAGATTATTACACGAACAATGGAAACTTGTCACATTACTACAGTTTTCTGTAATTCACTCACTGAAGTTACGTAGTAGTAATAAAACAAACCAAATAGTAATTATGTTTATTGCTGTTGTGAATTATGGACACAGGGGCTTTATCAATAAACCAAAAATGCAACTATGTTAGGGGAACAATTTAATATTTGTGTTTGTAAAGTGTTTGAGATTTAATGAATTAAGTACGTGGACGCGAGAAAATAGCTGTTGTTTGACAGATGTAAGAGGAAGGAGTGAGGTTCTAGTCACCAGTTACACATCTCCATATAATGTACCTACCTACCATTAAAATTTTATTTGAGATTAGTCAGTGTTCTGAGCATAGACTCATTTGTTGTTGATGGGGGTCTTAAGTATACTGAAAGGATATCATTTTGTTGATACCTATGCACCTAAGTATAGAAGAAAGGCAGAGTACGCTATAAATATAAGTGGCAATGGCAATAAAAGAAGGTGG
This sequence comes from Tomocerus maximus, assembly GCA_019776445.1. Classification (NCBI taxonomy): domain Eukaryota; kingdom Metazoa; phylum Arthropoda; class Collembola; order Entomobryomorpha; family Tomoceridae; genus Tomocerus; species Tomocerus maximus. The sequence goes on along the minus strand of JABASH010004920.1, from coordinate 6,450 downwards.
TCGAAAGACGACTAACTCAGTGACTCATTGCTGTAGTACATCCACTTATGTCATCATCTTGCTAATTGTAATGTAAGGAAAGTAAGCACTAACTTTAATATTATTATGGTACACTCATTTTAACAGGAAGACGGAGTATCACCGACAACTACGTAGTTGTCGGTTTCTCATCATCCATTAAAATATAATTTTAATTACTACCATAAAAGACTAAGGCCAACAATTTTTAAAGTTTGTTATTCGTTTAGCTATACGGACAGGATTTGGGACCATGTCCAATGAACATTTTAATATTCCCAAGATGCATTATCAAGGAAAGTAATGTGCATCTACTAACTAAATGAGACATCATTTTAATTGCAATGTGTGGCTAAAGTCGTATAGGAGGCATATTTGTTGGTCTTTTATGCCGATCCAATTAGCCTGTGATGATTAATTTTGGCAATAATTTGATTTTATATTTAACCATTTTCCAATGTCTTATATGACTCCAGCTTTTTATTTATGAAGTTGTTATGAGGTTGGACATTTATAGTCTTACAGATAGAAAAATATCTTAAAGGAAGGGATTTCTAAAAATTACTTTACATAGCTAAGTAAACAGATTTTTGCAATTCGTGTTTATGTCACTGATATTAAATAAACACAGATACTCCTCTTTAGGCGAGGTTAGGTAACAAAAATATGTAAAAGTGGCACGTAATAAAATCTGTGTGGGGAAGAAATATGCTGTATTATGTAAGGATGGAAACCTAAACAAACTGAAGGCTTACAAATATGGAGGCCGAGGTCTTAAGTTGTTAAGAGTCCATATCAACTTAAGTTGATGTGGAGGTAGGGTACTAAAAATGAATAGAGCTAAAAAGGCATGTTAAGATAATTGAATATTGTGTTTGTGGACATAAAAACATAAAAGACGCCGTGATTTAATTTTCTATTGTGAGATAAATATCCAGAGTGTTAGGTTCAGGTTACAGAATTAGAGCAAAAGTATGTACCAAGATAGTCTTTTTAGTTATTTATGTAAAGCTATTTTATTCAAATCAGTATATAATGAAAAGGTTTAATATTTTATAAGCTAAACATCAGATTCATAACCATTTCTTGAATAGGCAAAGACAACCCAAGTGAAATAGATCAAGAGAAGGAAATCAGTGCCTGTGATGACAAGGAATATCGTCAGAGTGTAATTCATTTCCAGCTCGTTGGTCATGATGCAAAGAAATCCTCCGCCAATGGCGCACATCACCCAGATTTGTACCATTACCCAGACTTTGGCCATAGTCCTTCCATCCTGCAAAATTTGTCCAGTATTATTTATTCACTCTTATATAAAATGCAAAGAAAATGCACACAAAATCATACTGAGTCGTGCTCTGTACCAAAATTAAGAAACTTTTAGCCGCAAGACCATAAGGTACATACACGTGGAAAGCTAAACTATTAAATTAAAAGTGCTAAATTTTGCACTCGCAACTTTCAGCTCAGTTTGTCATTCATATACATTAACAACTCTATAAGAAGTTCTATTTCCTTAGTCATAGAGGTATTAAGCTTCGAATATGAAACGAAAGTATGTCAAAAAGGCACAGCAAGTGCTCTGTACCTGAGAAACAGCCAGAAGGAGCCAGAAGGACATAATGAATTGAACAAAGCCCCCAATAAGAGCTGTGGCGCTACAGGCCGTAAGAATTCTGTAGATCACTTCCAGATCGTACAACCCGGTTGTTCCACTGAAAAAGGTATTCACTTGAGAGAGAAGAGTAGTCGCTGTCCTTAAAGTTGGATTTTTCCATGCCTGAATGGCCCTATGGAGTATCCAACTGCTTACAGATCCAACACCTAATCCGCATAGCTGAAATCAAAAAAATTAATCCATCTTTAGATATATCATTTTGCTGTGCCATTTTTTAGTCCAAAATAAAAGTATCTCATTCTTTGGTGTTGAGAATGTCTTTGCATAACAGTTTATTGTACTTACAAGTGCATACACGTGGCAGTTAGTAGCACATGCATATTTATGTATCTATATGGTATTTAAAATAGTAGTACATGGTACATGTCGCATTTTAATCAACCCCTGGGTGACTGCTATCCTGCTACATACTATATCGCATATACTACTAAGGCTAATATACTTAAGAGTTAAGTAGTCATTATATGAAAAAGTCTACTGATCTGTATACCGAACTTAAACAAAGAGTATACGGACACTAGACCTCGTTGTTATAATAAATACTGACAATTAAATAGTTATACCTAAGACATGTTTGAGCATTGGATACCATGAATACTACTATTTAGCTATGTGGCTTATGAAGGTGTAGGTACATTATAGATTACAGTTTTAATTCGCCTGCAAAAACAACTGAACAAGCGAATAGTATTGAGTTCGGTGAAATGAGACTTTGTAAAATGGTAAGACAGCTATTACCATCCCTCGTAGCATTTTGCATCCATAATGATTCATTATGCAAAATAATGAATCAATTTAGATTTTCTAAAGCAACTCTTTTTGTCTTCCTAGTTCTTAGTACACATACTAAGTTAGAGCTTCTCTGTGATGTACCTACGCTTTTTGCTGCGCTGAGTTACACAAAAGGAAGTTTGTAGCTAGAGCTATAGAACGTCAACTTTAATTACCATAATGATAATTTTAAACAGATTCGGTTCATTCATCAACATGAGTTGAGGTATGACTCAGGCTTTTATTACCTTTAACTCTAGTCATTGTTAATAAGTTTTTTTCTAAGGACAATTAGATATCATAATATTTTACTACCTAACTATATGCAAACAACAAAAGTTTTACTCTTGTCTTATTGGTTTAGAATAACACTAGAAACAAAGGTTTTCGTATTATTAAACAGGGACGTTCCGTGAATGCGAATTCGGAGTAGGTGTCATGTTATTGTACATTACAATGCAGCAGATCACAAGTACTAATAGGTTTTAAATGCAATAATATTGAAAATATAAAATCGCCTTCAATTCAGCAACAAATTAACTTGGTAGTGACGTACCTACAACATATTAACAGAATAATTATAAAAACCTGGAAGAGAGAATTTTGCAGAGGCAAATAAATTGCAAAGGAAGGAACAAATATTATTTCAAAGAGTACCATATAGATAGGTTAAGTCAGAAGTTAAGTTTTTAAACTTAAAACGTTTAGTTATGTACATACTAGTATTATATATGCTTGAGTCAGTTCAATAATTATGACTACCTAACGTAAACATATAGTAAATTCAGCTGAAACCAGAACGGACTCATGAGAAAGGTACGCTGGCATAGGTGTTTAAAATTTTATTACCGATTGTGCGTATTGTGACTGTGACTAAGTTTTATGATCTGAAAGGAGTAAGTTACAAGCATTGACAAATGGTGCATATGGAATCTATAGAGAATGTTGCTTGCCCTATTGCTAAACCTAGCATTTTGAATGTGCATTTTGTGTCTATTAAGATGTTAATAAATACCGTGAATAAGGCCGATTTAGTTATAAAATTACTCACCACTATAGTCATTAGAATTCATTTAGATCAGAAATGCTTCAAAACTCCTTTTGTGGTGCGAATAGTTATTACTCACCATATTACGATGGTGCCGTTATTTTCATTTATATTGGTCAAATAAAAAAGACTCTTGATCAAATGAGAATAAATAACTATCTACATAATGATTACATATTGCTTATAATTCAAACTATATAAAAAAAAAACATATACCTGAAAACAACCTTAGCTTTTTAATGTAGATGAAGGTATCTGCACGTTTATTGTGCGTTCGTAAACATTATTATCTGACTACATTTTAGTCTCTATAAGAGAAGACTCTATTTCCTGATGGAAGGGTTACATTTAATCCTTCCATAGTATTTTAAGTGTATTAAATAGCCTTACATATGTGATATATACTATCGTGAATACCTTTGCCATTAATGCGCTTTTTGTTGATGTCTATTTCAATATTATAATTCATAATACTCCTCCATTACATCACTTCATTGATCTAATTATTGAATATGTACGTCATTTTCCATACAGATCAGGAACTTTGGGTCGGATTGCTAATAGATGTATTTCTCAAAAGAGTGATTAATTAACTCAATAATCTTTGTGCATATTTGCATGAGTGGGTATCATGCATTAGACTCTTACTTTATAGCACAACCAATTTTACCCAGCATATAGACCTTCATAAATGTACAGATATTTCACAACAATAAAATTGATTGTTAGTTAGTTACGTTTTTCGATAAAATGGCTTATGCTAACTTATACTTATTGATTAAATGCTACCTAAAGATAGATAATCCCTACATAGACAAATATTAAGTGCAAAATATAACTTACAATCGAACATAGCGCAATAATTTTTACTGCTTGTGACAAAGTTAAACAGAAGCAATGGCCCATTTCCACGTAGGCTTGGATTTCCAATGAACACTAAAGGTGATGCGTTGAGTAGCGAGAACACAAAAATTATGTCACCAATGTGATTAAAGCACAATGTTGTATTTGAAAATTTTTCAGTTAGTCAAAATTGTGAATTGGGCTACTTAAATGGGAAACAATCAGGTAGCAAACACATAATATACGCAGAGGTAATATTCTATAGGTACACGCAATAATGATTTCGACTTTTTGCGTAACATACAATGAGAACGGTTGGCACAGTCTTGAAAAAATGCACTTGATCGCGAACCAACACCCTAGTCCTGGTAAAGTGTGTAAGTACCTAGTGATTGTATAGTAAGGTAAGTAGTCTGAAGAAGAATAAATAATTCTTTGCAGAGAAAGTGTACACAGAAGAGAAGTAGATAAAGGCTGAAGAGTGGAACTGAACGACGAACATAGCTAAGTAGCAAAGCAATGTCTGTTAGCACTTGTACACTCTTATTTCAATTAGCATCTATAACCTACACGTAACCTAACGTAATGATATTTTGTCAGCCATATTCCTCATGTACAGACGTAAGTGTTATTGTATGTTAAGTGTTAACACTACTACGTACACAACTTGCATGGATCGTAAACTCATAACGCACGATAGTCTATACAATAGACCTATTAAATACTACTGCTTATTACAAATTACAACTGCAACTTGGACAAGCTTTCTTGGTTTATAATTATGGTACACAAATGTACCTGCACTTATATGAATTGAAAACTGGAAGATTAGACTCTTAAACAGAAGACAGGGATGTATCATGTAATCTATTTGTCATAATCAATTTTCATGACTCTACCCACTACTTGTTTATTAATATTGTACATAATCTACTCCGTTATGGTTGGGAAATTATGACTTGGTACTAGAAAAGATGAGTAGAGATCGGAGTCACAAATCTTGATCTCCTTCTGTGATACGCTACTGGATTAGTCATTGTTACAGACAGACTAAATGATGTTGATAATAATGTCATTATAGTGTGCTATTTAATATTTACTTAGGGATTTTCAATACACAATGCATACTATACAGATAATAATCATGCTATTGGATGGTAATAGAAATTTTTATTTTCCCTTAACATATCTTTCTATAGTCGAAAAAACAAATTAGTACATAGAGCATTTCTTACAGATAATTTTAGGCATTATGTTATAGTACAAAATTATCTAAAGTTCAAATTCAGTTTCCTTTACTAGGCCTAAGTTCCGTGACAGATATACGTCTTGACATGCTAGAGTTATGTCTCACTGCATTACGTCACCGTAGATTTAGTTGATTTGTGCTCAGCCTTTAACGTTTGTGGTTGTTGGTGTTTTGTTTACTTCATAATTACTCTCATGGTCATGCAGTCTATGCTAATGAGAAACAGTTAAGAGAGATAATTCAAACCTAGCTAAAAATGGATGCCAATGCGTAACACAGCTTTCTCCTTAACAATGAGATTACTCATCCATAACTCTAAGCAATAACTCATTCATAAATAAATTCACAAGATTCGTCACCTGAAGAGCCTAAGCTAATTGATTCTATTGGTATTTGTGTTAAGACCTATGACATCGATTTCAATTATAAGTATGTAGTCACCAAAACCAGCTTAATCTCGAAATATCGCTTAATCAATAGAATTACGCACAAAATCGTTTGACTCATGAAATGAGGTCACATTTTCAATTGGGCTTACTATTCCGGAAGCTGGGAAGTTCGTCTGTCTTTTATTTTCATTACCTACTAAAACTATCCGAACCTACAATGAAAGTATATTTTTCACGCATTTGTCATATACTTTGACTTTTCAACTCACTAGAAATACTATAATGAAAATGGTTCCCCAAATGAACTGTTAATTGCTATTGGTGCAGTTGCAAAAAAATCAAAATCAAAATCAAGATTTTATCCTCAATCTGGTTTCAGCTGTATACGAGTACAGTTGTTCTCCCAACCAGGAGTCCCAAGTAATTTACCTATTCCGTACCTTCACCGAGCCGA
>JABASH010004919.1:0-13026 GCA_019776445.1 Tomocerus maximus | reverse complement strand
CATGTAAATAGATGACATATCATTGAGAGTGTACTTGTGTGGACTATGAACTACTTTTGCTGTTAAAAGCTAATCTCTAACAGACAGCCATAACGAGAACATCAGTAAACCACATTTGGGTTTACATAAAAAAGTATGCGATGTATTAAACATGTATATAAGCCATACATACAGTATGATCCAACATGTTTGTATCATTGTATATCCTACCTATATGTGAGAAATCCTAGTCCCAAATCCCCCGGTGGCAGCAAATGAAGTTATTACAAATTGTTTATATAAGCTTTTGATTACTTTGTCTATAACTATTTTGTTTGATTGATCTGTATGTTCACGGTAGTTTAGTGGTGAGAAAAAATCTCAGAATTAAAGCAAATGCTTCTATTAGAAATTTACTACCTGGATCCAGTTCTCATCGGAAAGCGTTGGTGATTCACAAATCTATTTCTGCCGTTTGAAGTTATACTTTTTCTGTCAGTTATACATTGCTTTTCACTTTGTAGGGAAATGATGTATACCCCGCCCAACTGTAAACGGCTCACGAATAACCATTTGAAGAACCACAAGCTTTGGTCTGCGTGTTTGTTATGCATTTATTCTATGATATTGCTATATACATCACATTCACATTTGCTAGAAATTCTCTGGAATTGGTGGTTGGTTTTATAAATATATATTTAGGTATTCCCGTTTAAATATTTTTGTAGATTCCTGTAAAACATTGATAAAGTAGGTATTAGTTTCCGTTGCTGTACGGCAAAGGCCCTTACAAAAAGGATTATTATTGATGTAGTCAGGCTTAGGATAATTACCATTACTCTATTTATAGTGGGCTTAGCTAATACTTACTAAAACATTCTAAGCACAGACAGTTGATCAAGTTATATAAAATATTTTAATTGTATGCCAAGACATTTTAGAAAATGCTCTGTGAGACAACATCCCGCTAACACTTATAGGGATATGCGTGTGCAGTTTAAGCCAGTTTTTATCAATTGTAATTTAACCAGATGGATTACGAGTCCACGAGTACAAAAGACAACTTCAGACTGTTGTACATTATTGAATTGATTTAATTCAGTTATGCATGTAAAAGGAAAGGTTCCATTTCAATGTCTAATTATTTTGTAGCATTTTAATTTGAACCACACATACTCCGTCGTGTATTGCATACTAACTGGTACTTTGACACATCATTTAAGCTTTATAGTTGTTTCTATCATGCACCACCGCACCGTAAAGTATAGCATTAAACTTTTAGGGTTAGGGTTACACTTACAAAAAGATGGTAAATTGTACGCTTTTAGGTATTAGCAGCTCACTTTTGTGAAATCTTACATATTTTCTGTCAGATAGCTATACATTTTATGGTATGCAAAGGCTCGAGTTTCTACTATTTGCTCTTGAGTTTACATTCTGTCTGTATTTACTATTTACAGGCTAACTCCTACACTGTACATTGCCTGCATACTTTAAAAATACTAAATTACAAAACATAATACACACAACAACAGTGAACAGACATATCATTTATTTAATATTATTATGCTATGCTAGCTACTTATGGATATAGTAAGTAATCATGTGTGTGCACCAAGTGTTTTCAGTAATCAATATTACTCACTACTTTTGTACGTACGTATGTTTTCGAATTCAAGTACATTCGCTTGCATTACATTCATATTTGTGCTTGACGCAAGTATACTTATCCTTAATCATTTAACCTTTAACTTAGTATATGGTATCGTCATTTAATATATGGCTTACGAAGTACTAAGTTAAAGTAGGTATCTTGTTCCTGATCCTGATAATATCCTAGTTGCTTGGCAAGAACAAGTAGAGACAAGATGATGACTTCACGAGAATTTAGTGGCCTTTCTCCAATATTATTTTTGTTAGATAATGTTGAGATTAGTAGTTTCCATATCTGTCCATATACAAATAGTGTATAACCACATAAGGAAAACAGCGATCTTTAGTTGGTTGGAGCAAATGTTATTTCCTGTATGGTTCTGTGTATTATAAGGACGAAGTATGACATATAAGTAGGAAACTGTGATCAATTCCATGTAATATGTAGTGACAATAACTGGTATTTACCATGTACAGTATGTACCAAGTCACTAAGTGGAATTTTGGAGGCTGTTGCAGTAGTAGATATTATTATACTAGTGTTAGTATACTTTACAATTTGTACTCGAAATAATCCAAATGACAGAAAATAATTTACAGTAAAGTCATGATTATTAGTGCAGATATGGCTTATCGTTTAACAGAGATGACATAATAGATACAAATACAAACAGTAAAACTGGAATGTGCTATCTTGTCTCCATTTTTGATGTCCTGATGTCTATTACATTTGTCTGGTTGTCTGTACATTTGTAGGTACTCCAGAATAAGTACGTATCTACTTGTACTTTGGTAGTTGTATGTTATGATGATGTTTATTTTGTCTCGTTTCATGTTCAGGCAGATTGCAATACCTGTAATAAGCAAGAGAAGTATACGTTATGTTATGTAGTGCATTTACATGCATGCATTATGATAATGATAATCAGCTAAAGTTGTTCATAATGTTACTACTGAGTACGGACGATCTAATAGTGTACGTTGATTGTTTTGCAGAAAGTACGCCGCTATACTTTACATAATTCACATTTTTCACTAGCAAATACTGGAAATAGTAAGCTAAAAAAATAATAAATATTTATTTGATAGGGATGATTCCTGTTTTAGTCTGTTTACCGTATATGCATTTTGGTGAAATATTTTAGTTTAGTCAGTCAATGGAGAACTATTTATACTTGCGGCGTATGGTGAGCTAAAGTGTTGTGCCTTGTGCGCTATTATGTAGTCTAGATTATAACTCAGAGTCAGAACTTTTCATTACTCATTTGGGTGGTCTAAAAAGTGTCTGAATATGAATGGTTGTTGAACGCAATCGTAATAATATTGTAATCAGTATAGCCTTATTAAAGTGCAATAGCTAATAGCTAATACCAAGTATATAGGAGTACAAAATACGTCTTATTTGTCTTATGTAATATTGTAGTAGGTACTTTTACACTTACTCTATAAATACTTTGCATTCACAATTAGCAATGTAAATAATAATAGTAATAGGTTGTATTTTGATTGAAAGCAAAAAATTGTTTGCGTAGCATGTATAGACTGTTTTAATTGTTGACGCTGACTTCATTGCGCTTTGTACTGTGTACTGTGTACTAATACTATGATAGTATAAAGTGCATGGATTTATAATTCCTTTTACTATATAATGACAAGGCACTAGAATGTAATTATTATTATTACTCTTTCTGTCTCTGATATGCAGTGTATTAGTTTGTTTATATTATACAGAGTAAAGATACTCTGCTTTTGTGGTCTGTAGTAATCCTGTATGTTTGTAGGATACTTGCTTGTTTTTAGTTATAAGCTGGAGGCAATGCAATAGTGGCACTAACTACTTATCTTGTGTATTCTGTATAATTCATGGCACATACTCATCCATCCATTCACCGTCAGCTCGTTTCATTAACTTGGCTATAGTTGTATACAGAATAAAGATAAAGTATCCTAGCAAGGGATACATTAGTAGCTTCGCTTTAGCTGATGATGGTTTGGTAGTGGTAGTAGCATAAGCATGGATAGAAGAGTGCAGAGTAACGTATTTGTATATTGTATGATTGTGTGTTATTGAAGTCATGTCATAGTCATGAGTAGTGGATTGTGGTGGTATTCATAAAGACATAATGTTGTATTCGCAAGGCTTTAGTTACTATTTAACTGTTCGCTCAGAACATTACGATTATTGTTCTCGTCTGCTCTGCTTACAAAATGCTGATAGACAGGGAAACTAGTCTGTTTGTAAGCAAGTTCGTTATGAGTTAGTTAATGCATTAACATTCAATTGACATTTAGACATCCGATTGTAACACATTTTTCTGATACTTAAAGTTCTAAGTTGAAGTAAGTCGGGATTTTTACGTAGTTGTTATTTTTATCTGTGAGCTGTATTGCAGATTGTGGAATATTAAGTTGTTTTGTACCTGAAACTAAAGTGGTGTGCGACTGTGTTTTCCTCCGTGGGCAGTAAGAGAATAGCATCAAAATCATCATACCACATCCCCGTAAGCTTTAATGGTGTTACGTTATATTGTAATTTTGTTTGCAGTAGCAATTAGGTAGCTAGCAAGTATCAACAAATTATATAGACTCATTTATGTGCAATGTGTTTACAAGATTGAAGATTAGTTTATGTCGGTTCCTCTCAGTTAGATAGTTGTATTTTGATCTCTAATTAAAATTTACATGATCTAGAGCTTCTGTTTAACATGGAGATTGGAGAGTTTACGTACATTTGTGCTGCACATTGTCTGTGTCGCTCTGTAAACGAGTGAAGCAAGTGTTGTGGTTATTCTGTGGTGAATTTAATGAATTTGTTTATTTTATGCACACTACACACACATTAGTATAAACCACTTATTTGCAGTTAGTGTTTGTATTTTTAAGTTGTAAGTTTGTGAAGCAACATTAACATTCTTAGAAAATAGTATATGGGAAAGGAGAAGGAGGAAAAAGGCTGTCACTTAAGATTTTGTAATTTATTTTGTCTGTTGTCTCGTATGAATTGTGGAGTCAGCAGTACATTAGGGGCATTTTTATTAGCATTAGTTCTGCAGATGCAATTTCGTTTGTTAGTTTGAGTAATTTGTGTAGTTGCAGAGACAAGAGAACGGGACTAGATTTTTAAGTACATTTTGTTCTGTTGTCCTCCATCACTCACTCTGTTAGTTATTAGAGCAGAGTGTCTCTGATGATGAGAAGAGTGTAACTCTGTGTATCAGGGGTAGAGAAAATTTAGTGAAGTGATTGCAGAGCTGTCAGTGATAGCATAGGCAAGTAAAAAAGAATTTCTTGAAAGCAAGGTCGTTTGAAAATAAATACAAATCGCTGGGTGCAATTGTAATGCATTTGTGCTTTGTCGTCATTCATAAGTCATAAGTGAACTACAATGGGAAGGAGTCAAGGGGAATGAAAGTTTAGGTGTGATCATGATGTGACACTAGCTTGGTAGGTAGAAGTTAAAGCTCCTTAGAGCTTTTGCGTCGTTCCATCCGAAAAGCTAAATATAACTCATTGAACTCACAAAGGGTTTTTTCCGAAGCTAATTCTAATGATTTTTTGTTACCTTGTCTTTGCACAGAACGATATCACGGACGATCCGACCACGAAGAAGTTATTCTACTCTAGACAAACCGGATAGTGGGAGTGGGAATCAAAGTCAATCGGGTAGCCCGTTTTCAGTTGGCGGCTATCGAAGTGCATCACCACGTCAAAGAAGTTTTACTGTGTCTGGAAGTGACTCGAGACATCAGAGAGTGTCACCGTCGGGAAGACCTGGTTCTCGTCAGTCGTTAACAGATGACGAGAATGCCTATGGTCACAGTCACGGTCGTTCAGATCATCCTCGGACGCCAGCCAGTGACGGCTTTTTGTTAAAAAATGGTGGGAGAAGCTCTCGGGCTTCATCGTCTGCAGAGGAAGACCTGCGTTCGGAAGAGTCGTCATTGTCCGGAACTACAGTCTCCAATGTCAATAATAATATCAACAACGCCAATAACAATAACGTGGATAGCAGCATTAGCTCCTCGGGAAGTGCAAGTTCAGTTGTTAGTGGGGAGAAACAAGATGTGGAAAAAAGTGAGAAAGAATTGGAGTCTATCAAAGAGGAAAGTGTCGGCGGAAGTGGATGTGCCTCTTTAAGTCACAGTCACAGTCAAGGGAAAATTGCCGGGGAAATTGGTATGGCGGGTAAAATTTCTGCTAATTCAGTTGAGTGCGGAAGACAGCGACAAAGTCGGAGTACTCAAAGTGACGGTGGTGGGGCTGGTGACCTTGACGGTGACACTAGAGACGAAGCTTCTGGTGCTCCAGCTATAAACAATAATAGTAGTAATTGGGGTGGGGGAACTACGGGAAATATGACGGTCAACGACAAGGAACGGGAGAAGGAACATAGCGATGCGGAGGAAGATGAAGAGAAGGCGGTCGACAAAAGCCCGGACGAAAGATATCTCAAGTTTGATGAGGAAATTGGAAGAGGAAGTTTCAAAACCGTTTATAAAGGACTGGATACTCAGACCGGAGTTTCTGTCGCATGGTGTGAATTGCAGGTACATCATCTTATTTCTTTTTCGTGCTTTTTGTTTTGAGTATCCTGTGTTTTGTAAGTTTCGTTCTGCCTGCTAGTTTCATCATCGACCCAACAGATAAAATGAGATCCTCATCGTCTTAAATTAATTAATAGTATATAAAAAGTTGTCTTCTACAGTATTCACTATCAAAGTACTTATGATTATGAGATTATATGACGGAAAGACTAGTCATCATTTATTGACTATGTCTAGTCTACTGTGCTACTTTTGGATGATAATCTTGGAAGATGAAGAAATTGCTATTTGCACAACTATTAGTATATGCCGGCTAACAAAGGTTTTATGCTGACGGAGAAATGTGCTAATAAAAGTATTTTTCTGTTTACTAAGTAAAAGTGCAATCTTTTTGTTGTTTGCAATAATAAGGGCATTGACACTTTTGTGTACATTCGTTAAGAAAATCACAAGAAATTATGAATGCATATCTCGTTTTAAATGTGTAATGGTAGGAATGGTATTCGTCTTGTATGCTAAACTATAATTGATCAAATTGTTTTAAATATCCAGGAAAAGAAGTTGAGTAAGAGCGAACGACAGAGATTTCGAGAGGAGGCAGAAATGCTAAAAGGTCTGCAGCATCCTAACATAGTCAGGTTCTACGACTATTGGGACGTAGCGTCAACCAAAAGAAAATACATAGTGCTGGTCACGGAACTCATGACTTCTGGCACTCTGAAAATGTGAGTCAATGCGATAACGATAATGGTCAGGAATTGATGATTAGGTTTCGTGTTCTGTGCTCATCTCATCTGTTTGTGTCTTGTGGTTTCAGGTACTTGCGTCGCTTTAAAAAAATTAACCTGAAAGTTCTTAAGTCATGGTGTCGTCAAATCCTTAAAGGACTCTACTTTTTGCATTCGCGAACCCCTCCCATAATTCATCGTGACTTGAAATGTGACAATATCTTCATCTCTGGGACCACAGGATCAGTCAAAATAGGAGATTTAGGGCTTGCCACACTTAAAAATCGTTCATTTGCCAAGTCTATCATTGGAACTCCAGAGTTCATGGCTCCTGAGATGTACGAAGAGCATTATGATGAAAGTGTGGACGTTTATGCATTTGGAATGTGTATGCTAGAAATGGCTACTTCTGAGTATCCCTACTCAGAGTGTACCGGGCCTGCTCAGATTTACAAGAAAGTCGTTTCTGTAAGTTTGTAATGATTTACAGGGGAAAGGATACATTTTCATTGATGGTTGTTTCTTTCATGTCGATGCTTAGTTTAAATGATTGATGATTGTCTTTGTTGGGGTGTTAGGGCGTGAAGCCAAATAGTTTCGAGAAGATAGAGTCTGCAGAGATTAAAGACATTATTGACCAATGTATCCGACTGCAAAAGGAAGAGCGTCCTAGTGTGAAGAGCTTGCTTAGTCATGAGTTCTTCGCCGAAGACCCGGGTCTTAAAATTGAGCTTGTTTCTAAAGATGAAGCTGTCAATTCTGACAATGGAAAGGTAAAAAGAATTTTCATCCCACCCCAGATAAAATATATAGTGCCACTGGCACATGTTCGAAATATTTAATGGGTTCATCCAATGATGGTTTGTATGATTACAGATCGAATTTCGGTTGCGAGTTGTTGACCCCAAAAAGAGGAGTAATAAATATAAGGAGAATGAAGCAATTCAATTCGAATTCGACATCGAGGCTGATAACGCTGAGGAAGTTGCTCAAGAAATGGTAGGTTGCCTTATTAATATTTGCTATTTGTTGTGGCGGTATCTAGTACGCTTGTCAGAGGTGCGGTAAATAATGATTATTTTGTGTGTAGTCGAAGACTGGTCTTCTTGTGGAGGAAGATGCCAAAGTTGTAGCGAAGCTATTGAAAACTCAAGTCACTGCGTTGATAAAGGAGCGAGAGGAACGGAGAAAGACTCAAATGCTAAGTGAGTACCACTTAAATCAAGCTATGCAGTTACAGCATCAAATGCAGAATCAACAGCACCAACACCAACATCAGCAACAACAACAACAGACAAATGTGATGAATTTGAATATGAGTATGCAGCAGGCTATGGATAACATGACCAATGAACAAGTCCAGTCTATTATTGCTGAAAACAATGTCAATCATTACCACGATAACATATCTGGTCAGAGTTTTTCAATTTCGGTTCCCCTCCTCTTCCTTCATTTTGAGTTTCGTTGCTTTTTTAACACACCAGGGGTTCTTCGGTACTTGGTACTCTGGTAGTGCTTTGAGGCTTGTTTTGTGCCTCTAATTTTTCTTGGATCTAATTTAACAAAGAATTTGATTTATCCTGCTCTTTTTGTTGCCCATATATTAACGTAATATTAACCCATTATGAAGTGATGAAACTAAGAAAACACCTTTCCAATGTACATTTTTCCTTTAAAATCATTTGATTTTTTGACAGATTCCTATCTGACACTACTGCCTTGTATCTGTATGAGTTATGTTCACTTTTTCATGGCAGTAGAGTAAGTTTATTATGTAAATATAATATTATCAAGATTTTCCCTGTCATAAGTTTAGGAAGTAGTATGTTGAAATCCCTTTTATCTTATAAAACTTGTTTCAGTTCCTAATGCAAATTTTGATTTTTTTATCTTACATTTGCTGAAGCTATTTTGTGATGATCGACATTGACAGAAGGGTCGTCATTACCACTTTACTAACAGGAAAACGACAAAACGTCTGCTTCATTAATTCTCAGATGCAGATTCATTCATTATGTCTGCTTAGTATAGCAGGACAAAAAAAATTGATTCTGTCAACTGACTGCTAACAGCGAGTCACGCACATGTTGTTTCTCTACTAACATTTACTACTAAACTAACTACTTACGATTCCTTATATAGTGTATCATAATAATTAATATGTAGGCAATAAGCATGTATGAATGAATGGTGGGCACGAGGGCTGAAGATGGCCATACTATTATATTAAGCTATAGCTAGTGGCATTATGGTAAAAAGATAAGCCTCTACTTGCTCTGCTTTTTGTAATCGGTCTATGCAAATTAACAGCATTGTCTCTTTAAAAGTTTTTTCATAATAGGAAATGACAATCGCTTTAAATCAAATGTTCAAAAAAGATTTAAGTTATTTATTCAGAATTACTGGATTACGAAGTATATTTATTTCTATCAATTTTTATTGAAATCTATTGAAACTGTTAAAAATGAAAATTTGTGTTTTGTGTCAAGCTCTCTTATTTTTCTTACAAATCATTATCATAGGGTTTGACGATTTAAGATGATTTAAGTATTATAATTAGTGTGCATTATACTAGTGCATTAATTGTATGAATGAATGTTTGATGGTTTTGGTTGGATTGGATTTATGTATTGAATGTCTGTCATGAATAGTTTTCGGCCTATCTAATATCTATTGTGCTATAGATTTACAATTGGACTCTGGCTATGTGACCATGAATACTGGTGATCATCAGCATCTTATACAGGGTCAAACAATCTATCTACAACCACAGGTCAGTATAAAACTTTGATGTACTTCTTAGTATTTAAGCGCTAATTTACTTATTACGTTCATTTCAATCCATATTCTAGTATACTTTAGTATCCTTTCAGGTATCTTGCTTAATAACAACTTCCGTTAGAATTAAAATGCGACCTTCGGCTTTAGAAATGGTAATTTGCATACTACCTGAACGAGCATCTATGTATGTCGAGTTGTAAAACAAAGGGAAATGCAAAAGCATTGTGCTCGTGACTTGCCTATATAAGCATACTCCATAAATGATATTATGATCGTACAAAGCAGAGAGAACTAGTCTCAAGATGTAATTTCCGTCTGGTACAGATAGGTAGAATCAAAGCAAGAAAAGACTGACCGATCATAGCAAGAGATAATTTATTGATCAAGTGGTAGGCTACTGTTAGTGCTTAGCTAGCTACCACAAGTCAAATAATCTTTATTCTATTTATATAGTACATCAATAATTATGAGTAATTCTTTCCGTTCCACGTCCACAGTCATATAGGTATTTATGCTTGCATTGCTTGATAAAGTTTTAGCTTTGTGTTGGTAATAATTCACATTTCATGTTCGGTAATGAAAAGGACTAAGTATGTAGGCACATTAATACAATTTCATCTCTTCGTGCTGGTAACAACCAAAACTACTGTAAACTAGATTGAAACAGGTTACACAGTAAAAGAGAAAAAATGCTTATCAATCATTTTTGATAATTGTATTTGTTGTTTGGCAAATGTCTGACGATTTGTAACGCATGCTTTTGTGCAGGCAGACTAGACAGACGCCAGTATAGTAATTTACATTAATTTCGTTTTTTAAAGTTTACAAATGCCTACGTAGATAAATAAATAAAAATAATATATGCAGAGAGGAATTATTCTGCAAGTGCAGTCTGCTATCTAAATACAGTATACCACAGAACAGATCGCAATTATCCTAAATGTCGCCTGCACCGAATTGATTATTTCATTATAAAAGTCATAGTCAATCATACAATATCATGATTTTGAATTCTTTGTCGACCTAGAATGTGTCCCCGATTGTCTATCGTTATGTTGGCAATGGCATAAAGTTGTACATCATTGCACGCTATTTATGTATCGTAACATGCTTTTTGTGTTGTGATGCTCTGATATCTGAGTTTTGGGTCACAGCGTTATGATTATTTGCTATGTTAACAAGACCTGGTTGCAGTTACAACTGTCATCGACTCGACTGCAATCTGCAGATTTAATGAATTGATAAAATCCGATGCAACTTAAACTGAACCGATACACACAATTACTATACACTAATTTGTAAAGCTCTTGTAGACGTATAATAGGCAATATGCAAAGTGTAAAGCACACTAAAAGTTAAGTGATTAAATATTTTAGTGAAGAGTTATTGTTATTACCCCAGTCTATCTATCATATAATTAGTTATGCTTTTTAGAGTGTTAAGGCCACTTTAGACTCATGGTATTAATATCATTGTCGTAGCATATTATTATCAGTATCGTTTCGTATTCCCGGCAACACTTTACACTATTTTTGAATTCATCCTGTTTGTATTGCATTTATTTCATTTTCAGGTATCATTCAAACTTCAAATAAAGGTATAAAGTTATAAAATTGATAAAACTACGAAAGAAACATAAAGGGGGGCAATCTCCAAACCGTAGATTCGTAACTGCGGCAACTAAATAGAAAATACCGCCAGAACACATTTTATTGCTCTCAATTTGGCTTTCATTATTGTTTCAATTTTCTAAAAGTTAAACTTTGTTCAACTGAGGGTTTTCTTGACAACGATACGAATACGATAAGAATAGCTCAGGTATAAAGTGTCGAAGAATTATATGAATATGAAAGTTATACGAATATGATGCAAGCACTATAACAATACTGTCAATCGAAGTATAAACACGAAATTTTGACAGAAATAGGATAATGATACAAATACGATAAGAATACGATGAGTCTAAAGTGGCCTTTAGGCACCAATCTTGGGTTTCATTTCGAAAGATGCTAACCCAGGACCCAGTGTGGAGTTTACTGTTTTAAACAATGAAAACGCCCTTTGGCATTGCAAATTCTGGGGAGTTATTTCAAGACACCGAGAATGTGTACAAAAAATATTCTTATATTATATTGATAAGAAAGCAAAAGAAACCTTTGTGTAATTTTGCATTTTTTTGCATTTTGAATGCATTTTTTGCATTTTGGATGCATTTTGGCCGTCTTGACCATTTTGACCGCTTTTTGGATATGTTTTGAAAGGGCCGTTTTGACTACTTTGACCGTTTTGACAACTAAGTGATTTTAACTGCAACCGTGACCCAACACTGGGCGGTAAGAAGAACAAATGTTAACATATTAACATAGGGGGTCAGGCAAATGTTGGCATGTAATGACAGGTGGGATGGGTCCAAAAAATCTTGATTTTTCGATGACGTAATATGTGGATCATCCCTAAGTGGATGCATAATATTTCGTGGATGCATGTCGCAATGTCGCTCCCTTGATTTTATTCTGTTACATTTAATAAACATTCAATTCCTACACAGATCACTTCGTCTTTATTTGTAGATGCATTGCAACTTAGGCAAAAGGGATCTTTTTTGGTTTGGTATACTTAAGTATAGGCAGTGTAACAGTAACACTCAAACGTATTGCATTGTGAATCGAAAGAGAGACCCTCTCCATGACAGGGACAGCCTTTCAACGTCTTAAGGCAGAGTAGAAGAGTCGGCTGATGTTTTTGTGAGCACGAGGGAATAAGAGTCTGACTGAATCCCTGAAATACCTTTTTGAAACATTTGATCAATTTCTTTCACCCCTGCCTGTCACAGCTCGATTCCCTAACACTACACTCGCACATTGATCTATTATTACATATTGTATAAGAGCGAGAATGAATGAATAATGTTCCTTATATTGACTAGGTATCTTTCTAAGGTGCCCCTGTCTTTTATCTTTTCCAATACCTACTCGTTTTTATCATCCTTCAACTCATACAATACATATGAACTATTATAAATGTATCAATTCCATAAGCTTGCTTCTCGAGCGAACTAAGTATAACAGTCCCTTTCCAAGTTTCTACAAGAATTCGAAGATTTTCATCGATACGCAGTTGTGTTGTATGCCTGTACAGATTGCAGATTGTAGATATACTTATACTTAGGTACCGATGCAATTTATTTTCATGACCCTGTTGCGAACATTATTTCCGGTAGGTAATGTTGAAATTATCCCAGTCCGGTAATTTTCAAATTCTGACCGCAGTCAAAAAATCCTCCCATTGGTGGATAGTTTTTTCGATTAACCAATAACATGTAGCTATAGATTCCCCGATGA
>JABASH010004918.1:0-13028 GCA_019776445.1 Tomocerus maximus | reverse complement strand
AGAGATTTTATCTTTAATAAAGACAGTATACTTTATCGTATTTCTGAAAGCACTAGAATGGACTCGATATGTTTGTATCTAACCAATGTAACCAAGATTAAAATTAAAAAGAAATCCAAAAACGAGCAAAATAAAGAGTTGGCGGTTCTGCAGGATTTTATCGCTCGCAATAAAGCAAAATTTATTAGCTTGTCTGAAGAATTCAGAAAATTTCTCAATCCCTTTGAAATTTACAAGATTTCTCAAAATTCAATTCCTACAAAAGGTCAATTTTCTCAAACTAAGCAATTTGAGTACCTGTACGATTGTGCCTTCCACGCCGGTCAATTGGAGGGCAATCACTTTCTTGCTCTGGAACTTTATAGAGTTCTGTTGGATTCCATTTTGCTTGAATTTGGGCATACTTCACACTTGGGATGGCAACGTATCAGTTTTTTGCCGCACAACTTCTACCGTTTGGAAGAATATTGTAATCCAGGATGGAATAGTCTAGATTGTCGACAATTTCCT
Organism: Tomocerus maximus; assembly: GCA_019776445.1. Classification (NCBI taxonomy): domain Eukaryota; kingdom Metazoa; phylum Arthropoda; class Collembola; order Entomobryomorpha; family Tomoceridae; genus Tomocerus; species Tomocerus maximus. The sequence goes on along the minus strand of JABASH010004918.1, from coordinate 12,518 downwards.
TTGGCTAATTATTCAGAAGAAATAGTTGATCCAGATTCGTGTTTCCCTTTCCTCGGTCAAGATGTTTTTTCATCAATTTGTTCAACGCCTGAGTATAAATCGATCGTAAAATTGGGGAAGCATGGCAATTTGATCAACTCACTTATGAATATGGCTTATGAATGCGGTGAAATTGCAAGGCTTACAGAAGAAAACCAGATTAAATGGCAATATACAGAGGCTGCAATTGGTTTGTACAAGAACGCCCACGCCCTGGACATTTCGCAAGAAAATACAATGGGAACTAAAATACTTTACCCAATGGCCAGATTGTGTAAAATACATTCTGAAAAAAATCACGATCGGAGAGAAGACCAAATTAGATACATGAAGATGGCTGCTATCTATTCAAAAGAGATTAACAATATTTGTGAGATCAAGTACTTGCTAACTCATCCTGTCGTTGCAAAGAGTCATAAAATGTTAGAACAGACTGAAAATTTATTGGCAAAGTTAGTCAAACAAATGTAAAAATATTTTTACTGCTTCTCATGACCTTTTCATTTTGATTTCAGCTCAACTTTATACTTCGTGTCCTTTATACAAACTTTTGAAATGGCTCTTATTATCATTCATTAATTACAAAATAGAATTTATAAATATTACTAGCATATTACATAGAACATTTTTAAGTCCCAACTTTTACTTTGCAAATTGCGCATTGCAATTCGGCGACAAACTCCAAACCTAAAATCCCAAACTATACATAGGTACATTGATTGCTCCTTTTCCCAAGCAAGAATATGTATCTTCATTAGTATGGATGAATGTTTTGTACATTTAATTAGGAATAATTATTTAATTAAAACGTCAGGAAATAATTCATATTCTACGCTATCTAAGCTAGTTGCCATTTAATTATTTTCGGTGATTTATTAGTTACTAACCTAACGGTCATATGTAGCCTAATTAATGTGTCTAATTACAATCATTTGCATGTAAGAAATTTTTGAGGGTTTCGGGTTGTTTGTCATCTTACTTATTAAACAAGCTATCAAAAATAAGGGATTGAAATCTGTAATAACTACTAACGTATCAGGGCTGGAGAGCTACAATAAAAACAAATCTGGGAGAACTTGTCTCCTTCATTTTAGTGTATCTCAAGTTCTACTTTCTACTACAGCTCAGGGTCGTATTCGGGCTCATTAGAAAGGTCACAAAAATGTAGATGGCCACAAGATCCACAAATTCAAAATTTTAATTGCATTAATAAAATCACTTCTCTCATTGATATTTCAAAAGAAATGGACCTTGTGGCCCCTTGTGATTTTGTGTCGAAGCGAGTCGTTTTTGGTTCGATAAGTTTGGCTTGGCTGCTGAATAGATATCCGCAAAAGTACTACTGTATCCTGAATGTGAGCTATCAAAAGCAATGCATTTGAAACCAATTTCACATTGCGACCAACCCATACGATGAGTGCGGCATTTGGCGGCATATTGCGGCATGCCGCTGTATAATTTTTGGTGACGTAATGAAGTACTTTACTGTGCTTTTAGAGTCCAAAAATTGGTACTACTTTAAATTGGTACATAGAAGCACATGGCGGCATACTGCAATGTAACAGAATGCAAGTATTCGAAAGCAGTACTTTTAAAGAGGTACATAGAAGCACTTGGCGGCATACCGCAATGTAACGCGATTGAAGCATTGAAAAGTAGTACTTATTAATCGGTACATAGAAGCACTTGGCGGCATACTGCAATATAACGAAATTGAAGTACTGAAAAGTAGTACTTATTAATCGGTACATAGAAGCACTTGGCGGCATACTGCAATATAACGCAATTGAAGTACTGAAAAGTAGTACTTATTAATCGGTACGTAGAAGTACATTGTGGCATGCTGCAATGTAACGCAATTGAAGTATTGATAGCATTACTTATTAATCGATACATATAGAAGCACATTGCGGACATATTGTTATGTAGCGCATTCCGAAATACGTAGTAAATAATATTGGCGTAACAATTGCAAAAATCCCATTTTATAGGGCGATAATTACAAAGTGTACAAAATATATTTCTTTCTGGCCAACTATAATACAAAAATGACAAACTGGGTAAGTCACTACTTTGTCTAAAACATAAAATCAATCAGGATTCCTGTAATAAAACTACAAGCATGCTTGTAGTGTATCTGACTATAATTTAATAATTTTAAAAGATACCAGTTTATCCCAGCTCGGAAGTAATGGTTAAGAAAACTCATTACGACACGTTATACAAGCTCATCCAGACACCACAAAAATTCATTTGGTACTTAATGGAGTTATTCATAACCAAAAACAAGCTGGAATACTACTCAACGTAACTTATTACGTAACCTAACGTTTAAATTATTTTAAAATGTCAACTAATAAGCATTGTTATTTGTTAATTCATCAATTTTATTACAATATTATTTTAAGGTTTAAACGAAGTGGCCTACAAAAAATTCCCTCTGGAATTACTTCAATCATATCAGGTAGACATGACCAAAAATACAGACTCCTTTCTGGAATCCTTTCACTATTCATACGAACAATATATTATGTAAAATGATAAAAGGTAAAATAATTTGCAGATATCGTCCATCATGTATACAGCCCCGATGACAACATTTTCGATGCAATGGGGTTCGTGCTTGTCAAGATTTACGAAGATCGTCATCCGCATGAGCCTCATGAATCCTCGGACGAAGACTAAATACACAGGAACCAGAACGTTATAAATTTATTTAATGGTATTCTGAATGCTAAATAGGATTTATATGAGCGTTTTCCAATAAAAATGTCACTACGATATTACTATTCTTAATAGGCAATACGCACAGGTATACTTTTCATTTTCATAATATTTTATCTTTGAATACAAAAAATTAGGCAAACAAAAATGTAATGCAGGAAATAACATGCATGCATGTTATTATTATTATTACCATTATTATCATATATATATATCACCAATATTACAATATTCACGAAACTACAAATTTTATAATATTACAAAACTTGGGGCTTTCTAATACTTTGAAATGAGAAACAGATTGGAGAGGTTGTTCATTTTGGCGCTGTGAAGGTTTGAGGGCATCATTCTAAAAACAAACTTTCCACAGCGGTGCATTGAGTTTTTCCTATCGCATTGTCGTTTTCCTCTCAGTGTGTTGCGTACCTACTAATTCTTGCCGTTAAGTTGCTCAATAAAGTTAAATTAATCAATCTTTAGCTGTGTCAAAAAATGGATCCAGCAGATGACCAAACAAAAGGACAACAACATGCATGCATGTTGTAGTCCTCTCCAGGTCCTTCAACTTCAAAACCTCAAATTAAAGTAAGTGATCTCAGCTGCTAACTTATAATATACATTTTAATTACTTTAATTAATCCTAATATTGAACATACATGTTGAACAGTTGAAATTTGTCCATTAAGGTTTTAATTATGCTAAATAATATTTCTAATTTTATATATTAAGCCTAAAGAAATGACCAGAAAGGAGCAAAAGAATAGGGACTATCACATAGCTAAAAATCGGATGAGGGACAGCTGCTTAATTGACCGTCCTCAATTAAACGAAAAATATAGTGACTATTTTAACCACGCTAAACAATTTAACTTGGGGTTGGATGGATCGGAGCAGCATAGAAATTTTTCCGCTATACAGTCATGGGAAGCCTCGCCACAGATTTTGCGGACCAAATCTTCATCGTTGCAAAGTTTATATCCAGATTCATCAGGTTTGGTTGAAGTTAACACGAAAGAAGAACTTCAAAAGTTGGCAGACGTCCTCTCTGCTTGTGATGAATTCTCTATTGATCTTGAGGGTAGTGAGGATCACTGTTATCTTGGTAAGAATTTGGTTACTTTAAAATACAGAAATATGTACAAACAAATAAAATACAAATGAACGACAAGCATGCTTGTCGTTCGTTCGTATTTGTATAGTATTTGTAGAAAGGTATTACTGTACTAAAATAATCATTGTTTAGGTATGACTGCTGTAATTCAATTTGGTACTTGGGATAAAGACTATATTCTGGATCCATTTCCATTATTCACGGACATACAAGCATTAATCAAGCCTATTTTGGAAAGCGGATCAATATTAAAAATCTTTTTGGGTGGGGACAACGACTTTCTTTGGCTTCAAAGAGATTTTGATATTCAAGTGGTTGGAGCTGTCGATTGTCAAGATGCATATGACGTGATAAGAGAAGACGGATCGAAAAACAAGATAGGATTAAAATCTCTGGCAAATATAGTATATCCTAAATTGGTGATCGACAAATCAACTCGATTAGAAGATTGGAGAAAACGGCCTTTGTCCAGTCAGATGAAGAAGTATGCCAGGGAAGATGTTCACTTGACTCTCAGAATTTGGAATTATCTTCGATATAAGGTACGAAATAAATTTTACCTTAGAATATATACAGCACAACTTGCATGCAAGTTGTGCTTAAGATTCTGACTTTTAGATTCAATGCTTTAGAGTTTTTTGATTAATATGGAATGTATTTTATTATTTAGATAAACAAAGCGGGAAACCCTGACATCTGGCCAAAAGTATTCAATGCCACTAAAAAGAAGATGGTAAAGTCATTTCCACTGAAAAAATATGCAACAGCAATTGAAGACCTTAGAAAGTCATCAATTAAGATCAAAACTGAAAACCTAGACTTGTTTGAGCTATTGCATCAATATAGACATTACTGTGCCTTATATACAGATAATACACCCACTTCAGTTTTAACTTTGCAGCAGCTGATTCAATTAACTGAAGTCAAGCCTGCTACGTTGTTTGATTTAAAATCTTTATTCTTAGAATCGAAACAAAAATTCCAGAATGACCTTTTCTTGCCAAATGTATTACGTATCATCAATGAAAAGGGATCTTATATGACAAGAATTAACAATACACTCTGTCATAACTGTTTAAATAAAGGACATGCTGCTGTTATCTGCCCATTCCCCAAAAATCCTGATAGAGTGAAACAGTATATGGACACACACAGAGAACAAAAAGCAGCTCAAGTAAGACGAAGAAATGCAAATAAGAAAAGGAATGCTCAGATGCGAAAGTTGGCAGGACAGGAATAAAATTTAAGAATACAACATGCATGCATGTTGTATTCTTAATCATGGACCGTATTATTTGTTTCAACATTTAATTGCTATTATTTACGAATTAACTTCTTAATATTTGCGAATTACTGTTATTTATTTCACTTAACATTGTATTTAGTTATAGGTAGTATTTACAATTTATTGTACTCCGTACGTACTTTATCAAAATTCTATTGTAATAATAGTTGTAGTACAATTTATTGATATATTTCAGCAACTCACAATCATCATAATACCAACGTATAGATTATACATTCAATTAGTTAATATTATTTAGTTGAGTATTTAGATATTATTTATTATTTCCACTACTACATTATTTCGAATTCTGGTTCTAAGAAAAATAGTTTGTTTGTAGTGGATGACGTGTTGGACAATGAATTAACATGTGTCCTCTAAATTGACATTATTTAACAATTAACTTGACAGGATTGTTATTAGTAGTTCCACGATGACTATTTCGTATTATGGTACTTTCATTCAAGAATAATACTGTTTACTATTTTCTCTTCTATTCCGAATTCTGTTATTAAGAAAAATAATATAATGAATTAATTCTGAAGGTATCCTTTAAATTGATATTATTTACCATTTAACTTGACAAGGGATTCCTATTTTGTAGTTTCGCAACTGTATTATTTCATATTATGGTATTAACACAATATATTACTTAAGCTATAAATTATTTAAATTAGTAACATTGTCAGCTATGTTCGGCAATGCAAGGAATACAACATGCATGCATGTTGTGTTCTCAGCCTTACTATTTTATTGGTTTTAGGACGTATGATTTTCAATTGGATTTAAAAATGTGCAGAAATAAATTGCATCTTCGTCCATAATTTGCAGCACAATTTCTTTACAAAAATCTAAAGATATCATTATGGGGTAGGAATTATTGCTCTTCTTTATATGTTGCATATTTTAAAGAAATTCTCGCAATTCATAGCATGTGCCTATGCAAAAAGATTTTCCATCTTCTGAAACCAAAAAGGCATCAACTGTTATAACCCTCAAGTCTTCCATTAATATGCTGTAAGAGTTCCTTCGCTTTACTTTTGTGTATCTACTTGTATGAAAAACCTGACCAGTGGCCGTTCGTATCTTTGCATAGCAAGACATTTCCTTCCAATCATGACCTTCCTGAATGATTAAATTTTTCTCTAATTGTGACAACTCATTAACTGAGAATTGATACAGCAAATGATGCCCGCTTCCCGTCATGGTACCAAAAAACTTTGGTTGATTACAACCTAAAAACTTAAGTTTGTTCTTATCTGCTTCTATGTTCTTCAAATTTTCAAGTCTTAAATCTCTTAAATACCTTTTCGAAATCTGACTAGTAACATATTGTGTCCCACCGACATACTTGTTTAGAACCATATTAAAATTCTCAAATGGAAACATCGAAAAATTTTGTAATGGTCCATAAAGCTCAACGAATTGCCCTAAATGTAATAATTGATGTACGTTATACGTTTGATTTTTATGACCGTACAAATCGTTAACATCCCGTGAAAATGCATTTAAAAATAGTTTTGCAGTTTTAATATCTTCATTATCACATCTTTCCTGGTAGAGTAAAGCGATTCCTTTTGTAAGATTGAGCCAGTGATTGTAGTATGATTCTGGGAGAACGCCTTGTAAAACGACTGGTGAGTAATATAATAGCCACATTGACCACTCATGAGCCTTGTAATTTTTATGATTTTCAATTGGTCTAGGTGTGCGAGAAACCCTAAAGGGTGGTTTAATTTTCATAAGCCTCTGATTTAATTTTGCAACTTTTCTCTCATTCAGGTAGTATCCTTTTCCATGGGATCCCTTATCCAGCCAAGTTTCTGTGAATTGAGAAACACAGCCTAGAAGTACAGCATGCATAGGATCTGGAGGAACACCTGCATTAAAAATTACAATTATTGGACCATAACACCGCAGTTTTTTGGACAAACATCATGCTTATGTCAGGCACAACATGCATGCATGTTGTGCATGATATATATGCATGGTTGCTTCCAACATATTAACCCTAAACAATTCCTAATTACCTGCAATCATATCAAAATATGGAACTTTTAAAAACTGCGAGTGTCCTTTGATACCAAAATTATTTTTCGCTTGATTCGTCTATTGCAAGACAAAGCTTCACAGTGCAACAAATGCTTTTCATGTGTTCTAAGTTCCAAATGATTATTATGTGGATAATAATGTCCTGGAATCTTCATGTAGCAAAATGGACACCCATAGGTACCATTAAATTGCTGTAGCATTTGTATCGACGGTCTGGCCATGGAGTCACACAATATATTGTAAAGAAAAACTCGGCTTTTAATATGATTCTTCTCTTTTGTGATCCACGAAAACCCCTCATGACTTAGTTCATTTATTTGCTCTACTAGTGGTTGTAGAAAAATTTCGAAATTTGGCTTTTTTCCAATCCACACTCCGAGCATTATAACACCGTTTTTTTTATGTATATCCAAGCACTCATCAATGACACAGAGAATAGGCCAAAGGGACACATTGCTGCTCGAAAACAATGGTGAGCCATCGGTGTTCAATATTAGGCTAATATCATCAGCATTCATTCCAGTTGTGGCTATTAACTTTTCTTTAAATGGTGTCGCTGATTTATTTTTCGAAAGGGTCAATGTTGGTAAACTCAGAGCGAGAACTTCACGAATGTTGAACATGATAAAATGATCCTGGTGTTTAGATGGACGTAATCCACAGCAAATGATTTCACCCCATGGATTTTTAAAGAGGTTGGCGGAAGAAAGAGCACCACATTTTTCACAAATGTGATAAAACTGTACGTCAAACTTTTCAATGTTAAGAATTTTGTTTAAGGAATTGCTTGAATTTGGAATGTTCAGTTCATTTTTTTCCATTTTCACTCGTTTCATTAGTACAAGGAAATCGTCAATACAATTGTTAGTTAAGTTATGCTTGCTTGCAAAATCAGCTATTCCAATTGCAACCGGAGGCGGCTCATCCAATTTTAGTACTTCATGATAGACCAAATTGCTTGCGTCTGAAAGCATCAAAGAAGTAAAGTTAAAAAAACTATCAACTTGGATGGGCACAACAAACATGTTTGTTGTGCAAACTTGGGGTAATAGTTATTTTGTCTAGAAATTTTTGCTTGAATATGCCTGTTTCTTGTTCATTTTCTTGTAAAGAAGATCCGATGGAATCTAAACATACATACATACATTACAATTTATTTTAAATAACTCTTTTTAAATCTTTTCCATGGTTCCCATTGCTAGTATGCAGTATGAGCATCACAATAAAGTATGAAAATTAGTAACAACCTCTATTTTGACTCCTCACTAGTCGTTGCTGTCGTTGCCTGTAAAATGTTGTTTTTTTGAGTCCGTAAAATTTTTGATTTTGTTCTGACATTTTTTTAAGATTTGCTGTGTATAAGTAAGAAAGTTTCCGTCATTCATAGTTACGCGGGCATTGATCAGAGTAGCACATGGCGGCGTAAGTTATAGCCTGCTAAGTCAAGAGACGAGCACTGCTGCTACGCACTACTTTTGTATTTCGCGTTGACAGAAGAGCATCATTCACTTTAGTTCGTCAGAGTCAACGGTTTTTCTTTTTCCGGTCTGCTAACCTCCGATTTACTTCCTGACGTTGGAAAATGGCCAACGACGTTTTCAGCGGTGAAATTTTCCAATTAAATGTATATTTTTTAAAACTTTTAAGAAAGCATAATAAACGGTTAAAACTGTATTGCATCAAATATTTGTAACGACTAGCACACCAAACATGTTTGTTGTGCTAGGCGTTTTTGAAGTTTGTACATTTTGGTTTTTATTTAATGTTATAAATCTATGAATTATTTGAATTTCAGTTCAATTTGGAACAAACTCTTGTAGATATTGCCACAAAGCAAACCAAAATGGAAATCCTACTGGCATCCCTTATCGAAGGTACATTCAAAGCAGATTGTAGCCCAGGATTTGATAATTTCTAACTATAAAATTTATCCATTGTTTTCAAGGTCAAAAAATATTGAAGGAAGATTTGGCGGCTTTGAGATTTAAGGTGGAAGAAGGTTTAACGAATAAAACCTCATCGGTTACAGTTAACAATGACGACACATTAGAGGTAAACAACCACAATGAGAAAATCATATCATTTTAATAATTATCGAATATTTTTCTGGATAGAACAATTGTACCGGTTATGTGACTATCGAGCATAATGGAAAAGTTATGCCCTTAAATTTGGACGACAATGTAGAGTGGACAATTGGGAGCTCAACTTGTCAGAGAACTGTTGTTAGAAAGGTCCTTTGCCATTTACACCCGTTGACGTTTTTGCTATCCTGCACGTTGACAGGCTCTAGGTAAACTTTACATTTATATTGCAAGCGAAGTTATTACGATTTAAATTATGATATGGTAATAGTACATACGATATTTACAAATACAACATGCTTGCATGTTGTATTTGTTTATCATTTGTTTATCATTTGATTGTGAAACCTTTTTATTTCTTATAGCAAAAAGAAATTGCCTGGTTCTCCACATAATGCAATGCCTGACAGCACTATAAAATTTATTCACGGTATACAAGTATTATATTACGTTATTTGAATTTTTATAACAGAAATTTAAAATTAATTTAAAAAATTTCAGCGGTGATTGGAAAGCGATTTCCAATTACTGGCGATGTCAACAGTGTCGAATATGGCAAGGCAACAGAAAAACAATTGGCACAAACTCGGGCTAATATAACAAAAGTTCTACAGGATTTAAGAAATAGTCACTTCGAGGACGGAAGAGAGAAACCCAAGAAAATGAAAACTCATGGCAAAGTAAATTTTTTATATCTTAATCTTCTTTTAACCTCTTTTAAATTTCAATTACTAATAATGCTTACTCTATTTTGTTCATTCCATAGATTCAAGACTTTGCTGATATTGGATTTGCCATTACAGAGTCCAATGGAGTGGCATCAATTAACAATAATGTTTCGACTCCATCCCGTGAAAACAACTTAGTTCCATTACAACTCCAGTTTGACAGTTAGAAGTTTTGAATATTCCAGTAATGCAACATATTTATAGACGACAAGCATGCTTGTCGTTAGCTAGTTTTTATTTTACAATATATCTATTTTGAAGTACTTAGCACATAGAAATTTCTTAATGGATGTTCTGATTATGCAGTTTTTAGCATGCAAATTACATAACTTGGTGATTGTATCTACAGTAATGTGATGTTAAATTTTCCTATTATTTTATTGTAATTAGTGCTACAAGTTAGCTTATTGTAATACATTGCTAATACCTTGCACTGCAGTTAAAATACTATTAGTAACTCAACTAAAAACTTGTAAATAGTCATCTTTTGTAATATTATATTTTCTGAAATTACATATTTGTCGTTTACCAATATTGTACAAAAGAAAGCATTTAGCGGCTTACTTTTATCATTCAAAAATAAGTATTTAGCGGTATACGTCTATCATTCAAAAATAAGCATTTGGCGGCATACGTCTATCATTCAAAAATAAGCATTTGGCGGCATACGTCTATCATCCAAAAATAAGCATTTAGCGGCATACGTCTATCATCCAAAAATAAGCATTTAGCGGCATACGTCTATCATCCGAAAATAAGTATATCCCGGCATACGTCTATCATCCAAAAATAAGCATTTAGCGGCATACGTCTATCATCCAAAAATAAGTATATCCCGGCATACGTTCAAATGCTTCACTGTAGGTACATCCACGTATACTTCCAGAAGTACATTGCGGTATGCCGCTACATGCCGAACAGTCCCATTTCCGGTACATTGCGGCATGCCGCTGCCAATAAGCATATAGCGGCATTCCGGCATGCCGCCAAATGCCGCACTCATCGTATGGGAAGCTTACTCTACTCCAGCTATAAAACAAATAAAGCTATTTTTTCACGCTTTGTGTCGTATAAATAGTATTTTTTATTAAAAATTTTGACTCAAAATGCCAATTATTATGGTGACAATAAAAAAATATTCACCAGAATTGAATTATTAAAGTAAAGTGTTAGTAACGTTTGCGAGTGCGTAAATGATTATGAATTATATTAGTTATTTGAATGAAAATGAATCGCAAAATTACAAAGCATTCTCATTACATGTGAATAAGGAGGAAAGGCTTATCTATATTTAGGGATTTGTGAAAGCTTTATGACAGCAGTGACTGATTATGAATATCATTCAGTATAAATAAATATCAATACAATACAGTCAGCGAACGTGGAACATTACCGATTTCCATAGAACACAATGGAATGTTCCAAACATTCATAAACATCCAGCTAATGAACCTACCGTAACATCACGTGCAGTTATCCTGCTCGGAAATGTCATGAAACCGAAGATTACAAATCATATTGTTTTAAATTCAAATTGTGTGCATATAAGTAATGTGCTTAGCTCAATTAAATAATATATATTACGGCAAAGGTAAAAAAGAATGATATAAATTATTCTGTTATCTGCTTATTACTATAGTATATTAAAAAGCTTCGCTAATAAAATAAAATTAGATAAATAATATTATCAGTTATGGTTGGTGCATAATTCAAAGGAAATGCATCATAAATGAAGGTTGTAATGTAAACCCATTTATTTTTTCTAGTGGTCATGTTTTTGTGTTGCCAATATGGCATAATAATGTTAAAATTTGCAGATGTAATCACTATACTAATGAAAAATAATAATTTAAATAATCTCCGTAAATGTGAAAAATAAACAAAATTCGTTTGTATTTCAAATTTTCATGAGTGGTGGTTGAGTATGAGTTATTCTTATCAATAAGTATGGATATCAAATATTATATGGCCCTTACAATATTATTCGTGAAGATGAGCTTCGGTGCTTCTATCTTGGCAGTCTTTAATGCCATTGATAATGCTTTTAGAGACCCGATGTACAGCTTTGATTAATGATTTTCATTAATGTCGATTAATGATTTTCATTAATGTCGTTAATGATTTTCATTAATGTCGATTAAGGATTTTCATTAATGTCGATTAATGATTTTCATTAATGTCGATTAATGATTTTCATTAATGTTGACTAATGATTTTCATTAATATTGATTAATAAAAAACACTGAAAACTGAAAAGGGAGATTCCATGAAAAAAAATATTGGGTAAACAATAATCCCTAGAGAATGTCATTTAACATTAATTGTACCAAAATTGTCCTACAATCAGTAATTTGTGATGATTTGATTTTACTTACTTATTCGAAAATTATATTTGTGATTGCAAAAGTAACACTTTTATTTATTTTTCATGCTTACAGTAGTTTGGACTATAGTAATCATGGCAGTGTGGCTCTACGTCGCGGCAGTGACCGACA
>JABASH010004917.1:0-13029 GCA_019776445.1 Tomocerus maximus | reverse complement strand
CACTCAGATAAACCTAACGATTTTGTTTTTCGTGATCCTGAAGATGTGTCAAGTCTAGTTTTGACTCATTTACAATAATTTTCTTAATAATAATGATAATACAAAGAATAAACTTTCTGTTGACAAAAACGGAAACTGTTGTTGACAAAAAAGAAAACTGGTGTTTGAAAAAGTTTTTGATGTGTTGGAGATTAAGTGTTGACAATTCGGGGGTGATTCCCTGGATATATTATGGAGATAATTGTATTATATTTTGTCTTGAACATTTCATTCGGATACTATCTGGGTCCACAGAGAGACCGCATGGAGAGGGAAACGCGGTGACTAATTTCATTTTCCTTTAGGGTGACCCTAACCGCTTGCGACGGTGTCTCTCCTCTTCGTCTCCCTTTAGTCGGAACCAAACGGGAGCAAAAATGTTGAACAGGTAACTATTACCTCCACTCACTGCAATTTCGTGTCACGACATTTCAACAGCAAGACATGAGGATCGCATGGAAAAAGCAAATGTTGAGATTTCCTCTCCTTCCTTCCTGTACGGCTTTACTATACCTCCTGATGCCATGTAACTTGATTTGCAGTTTTTTAAAGTCTTGCATGTCTGTAAGGGGCATGTGTCTTTTAATTGGGATTTTGTGGTCTTGTGCTGTACATATTATGTTCATGTGGTAAAGCAAGCGACAGAAAGGTCACGACAGGTCGCATGTCAAATAATAAACAGCCTCAAATACAGATAACCACAAACTAAACGAATATAATACACAAGTAAACAGAGTAGCCACAAAGTCACTTAAGACTAAGCACATAATGCATTTCGGAGTTGACGTGACTTGACATGACTTCATATACCGTTTGAGTCACATTTTCCTATCTTTCCGTTTCTCCTTATGAAAATGAAATGCATCTGCCGTCCCTGTCCGGCCTTAATTGCCTCTAAAGGGATACGCTAGCAATTTTGCTACTCTGCCCTGCAACTCAAACACGTTATTAATAATATTATTATACGTACAGATAGTCATTTAGTGTAGCAGTTAATCGCATGACGATTTTCATGCCGATTTATCTCGGTTGTACAGCCTACATCAGCTGCACGTGTGCCTTTGCTTTCTTTTCCTACCACATGAATGATCTACTACTTTTTAGTTACATTCATAATTCATAGCATATTTCTAATTATACACAGTCGGTCGTCCATTGTGTGTGTTTACATATAATAAAATTAAAACTCAAAATGTATGCAGATATGACTTGAATTCAAAATTTCAAAAACACATTTCAAGGTCCATGTATTGCGTATTCCAAGTTTGATTGTGGTGGATTTTTATTAAAACGGAACTGTCATCCAGTTTGGAAAATTCTTATCGTTGTATGTAACATATTAGTATGCTTAACAATTTATAGTATGGAAGACAACTCATAATATGCATACTGTTTAAAGCTTAAACCACATTGGGAAAAATATAAAATTATTTTTCACAAGAACACGTAAGGCATGATAAATATGAAGAAAACAAACGTCCAAGTGAGTTTTACATAATATTATGTATGTACCACAATTAAATTATATTTAAAACTAGTATTACATTAGTACATTTACTATAAGTTCGCGTGTGCAGTGGTAGAGGAGAAGTGGATAGCATTTCGGATACAATGCTCAAACAAACAACATAGGTATAAATATTTTTATATGGTAGTTTATATGGTTTACATATTATATGACTAGTTTTTAAAACATTACTTTATTTGAAGTATTCACAAACGCAAATAGTAATAAATTATAGTTATTTACGTGATGGTATAGTATGCATATTTACTTATTTAAGTACAAAAATCAACATAGTTGACCAAGTACAGTCAACATGTTACATACTAATATGAATATTACAATCGCTGACATACATACATATTGCGTACATGTGTATTGCACTGCTCACCAGGTTGTGATAAATTAAAGGACTTGAGACGTGTAAGGAAACAAATGTATCACATAGTCACACATTTGTAATAATTCTCACGCCTTGACATTGTGTTTTGGTAAATTATAACAAAGTCACAATATTAGCATAACATGAAAAGGAATGGCAAACTGTCACCAGTCCTCATTCAGATTAGATTGTTGTTAAAAAGTTCAGGAACGAGAATTTAAGCAAACAAGTAAGAATATCATACATTTGGTAAATGCAAACCGATATTTGATTTTAAAGATCTGTTTGGTTTATAGTAATGATTCAATCATGACATAGTTTGTGAACAATTCATTTACAACGGGCATTTATGAATAGAAGTATAGCTATACATTGTATTTCCTGTACTACTTCTATTGCATTTATTCGATACAATATATTTCATGCAAACAAAAGAGATAGATGGAGATTTGTTTCAAGGGTGTATGTAGATTGGATTTATCTATGTATTGCATTGTGTGACATTCAACATCTGTGGCTATGTTAGAGATAACAAACGGGTAAGATGCACTTTGTAGGTGCAAGAAGAATCTTCGGAGTGGTGGTTAATAATAAAGTGCAAGTATGAAGATGTATTATGCATGGGAAGGGAACTTTGTCGGAGATGAGCGCAGAAGTGGAGGAAGGATGGGGAAGGTTTTGGTGGAGAAGGTAGAAAATATTTTGGTCGCACAGGGAAGGAGGTGGGATTTTCTGCAAAAGTGCAAAGTGCTGGGAAAGTTGACACCTGTCTTCTTTTATCATTACTCGAGTTTCTATCTGCGCCTGAACTGAAGTTGTGTGCAGCTCCTCTGCCTTCACTCCACAAACACATACATTTGTCTGGCTCTGCTATATTATTCCATCTTCCCTGCTGCTACACTGCCCAGAGTCCATTCAATGAATAAATGTATATCTAGCATGTTCTCCAATGAAATAGAATCGACCCTGACTGGACACACTATAGGCCACGGTTCAATTATACGGGAAATTGGGATTTACAAATATATTTCATGGAATGACCATTGTATATCCTGTCTTGAATATACTACGTACTCAGACAGAGTATCAGTTTATCGATACTATTTGTGCAAGTACAATGTATGCGGAATAACATCGATTTTACTTGATACGCAGAAAATGTCAATTTCTGCTGTAATTCCTTTTTGAAACTGGTCCTTCAAGATACAGTGATCAAAAAGGAAAATGCTGTTCCGTGTACAGTTAGAAATTCGCTGATCAAATTAAGGTGTCACAAGAACACTTGTACTTGTGTATGCAGTATGCCCAAGCGTAGTATCAACTTTCCGATGTTTAGTGCTCGGTAGCAAAACTAATTGATGTAAAAAATTGTGATAAATATGAAATAAAGCGCAAAAGTTTGGGATTTCTTTAGTTGAATATTTTAATATTTTCGTTTTTTGTCGGTTGATCATTTTTGCAGGGTAGAACCATAAAGACTAGTACGGGTTTCGTGTGCTTTCATGCTTAGGAACTTGAACAAAAATTGGAATTAATGGTCATTGTCATTGGTTTTAGTAGACAACACTTTGTCAAAAAATGTTTTGAGAATGTGGTGTGGGATGTTTCTAATGACTTTTGGAACAATTGTTTCAGTAGCAGGACTAGTAAGGGTCATTGTGACTTCGGAGGAGTTTGATTCTGTACAAGAATGTGGAGATATCATATTTACAAATGCTAATGGTCACGCTTCCGGATAAGGAACTCCCTGAGAACGACCGCTTCGTGGATCTTCGGGCGTCCTAAAAATATGCAAACAAGAACTGTCTGAAATTGAAACATGTCCCGGGTGTTATGCAAATGCACAACTAAAACAGACACATGGTCTGTTTCATATGGTCTCATAAAAGAAGCATGAGTAAGTGTTTTCTAAATGTTCAATATAAAAAATGCCTAATTGCACCTACCACACTTTGGCTACCATAATGGAACTGTAGTGATCACTTTTCTCACTGGACCACGAAAGCGAATGGCCACCCACTGGACCAAATTCTCCACCTGAAAATACAAACACTTTTAGTATGGGCACTTCTTTGATCAGGATGAATTTTATGATCTGGTATTCTGGTTTTCAAGCAAGGAAAATAATATGGAAAGATCATGAATGATGTCTCTAGTGACCTATTTGTTATAATCAATATAAGAAAAGAATTAAAAAATCGTTAATTTAAATCCTGATACGCTAAATTTGTATGCTATGGCCATGGCCTTATTGATCCAAGACATTGACAACTATACCTACGCCATGCCACTTGATTTGTAGTTTAAATGGAGAAATCGTTTGGTTAATTGTACTTTACATCTTTTTCTACTGGTATGATGTATTGATACAAATATCCACAATCATCGCATCTTGGTAAATAAATTGTATCTTTGGTACGTTGTACGATTGTACCGTTCATACATCTATAATATAGATTCTATATAACATTTACACATGGCCATATTTACATTTCTATATCTATATAACACATATCTAATTATAATAATTACCATTTGATAATTACTGCCTGGTCAATTGGTCATAAGAAAATGAATATTTTGGAACAACGAACTATGGGGCAATAAGTAGTAATATTTGTATTATGTGATAATACCTCTATGACTTTGAACAACGACCTTTTTCGGAGGTTCTGGGACAGGCCCTCGACTCTCAGCCCCTCTGTCCGTTTTCACGACTTCTGCGAGGAAATTAATGTAGCCGATGGCCAATCTCAAGGTGTCTACTTTGGAAAGTCGTTTTTCATAGGGGAGTGTGGGAATGTGAGCTCTAAGTCCTTCGAAGGCGTCGTTGATGCTCTGCATTCGTTTCCTCTCCCGCATGTTCGCCGCCTGTCTCTGCTGGATCTGCTGCTGAGGACAGCGTCGTCTTCTCCGACGGGTTCTCACTGAATTTTCCTGATCACTTAAGCCTGAGAGCGGAGAGTCGTCGAGGAGCCCGCACTCCTCTTCCAAATCGTTCGAACTTTCATTATGAGTACTGTAGAAGGAGTCCGACATCAACTCAAAATGAGAAGATTCGAAAAACTGTCTGTTCATCGCTTCCAAATCCAAATTATCTATACTGTTGTACATTTTGGAATTCTCTCTCCCTGCAACTGAATAAATATCAACAAATACCAAAGTTATGCGAGACACTTGTCGCTCTCTATTATTTCCCACTTAGCACATTTTCACAATTCATGAAATCACATCACAGTCAACAAATCTCAAAAGAGACAGACGTTCGGCACGTGAGGAAACGTATGCAGAACAGTGTTTTCCTGAAGAGCCTTTAATTTGTATTGGGCTATCGAGCCAAACCAAACAATGACAACCGTTGGAATGGATCGGAGGGTGTCTGCCGTGTTTCGTCCGTAAACAAATGCGTAATGCAGCAACTTGTGCACTAAACAGACAGAGATAATCTCTTTAATTGAAATACACTTATCATCTCAAGTTTAATTGACTTGAGCCTAGTGATCAGAAGTGTGTGCTGGTTAGTCGCAGATATGAATTGCACGAAATTCTGCGAGGTTCTCTCATGCTCGGTGGTGTATTGAAGTCTGTAAAAGGTCTCTCGGGATAAATCAGATTAGGTGGAGAGTCGGGTCGGAGTGAGCAGAGGAAGGAGTTGTTGAGCAGGGGCTGGCTACGGAAAGTGGGATCAACTCCGAGTTTCCGAGGCGTGGTTCAGTCGCGTGTGCCCAACTAAACCTGCACACGCCTAGCATTATTAGCACCCTCACCGATTTTCTCCGACTCGCCTCCCGTCATTATTATCTCTTCATCTCGATACGAATTATTCCCTGGAGTCGGAGCTAAGGACTGTAGGCTGGACTTACTCTTAATATACCACGAGATCAAAACATACTTACCTGTCTTGTAAACGGCATAACCACACATAGCTACACAAAACTATCGTCAATTTAAAAATCAACTGTTCTACCTTTCTGTAGTTGAGTTTAATCATACTTAGGAGTAGCAACTATAGATAATATAATATAAATCAAAGTTTCAAATATGTTCAATCAATCAAATGATTTTGCCATGTCATGATCTGTTATTTATTTGACATAAATCGGTATAGTTAATTACACACAAGATTGAATTACTTTTCCAGTTAATACAGCATCTCTACATCTATATCTGTAAAGTGTATAGTTGAAATTGAAACAAATTACTAAATATAAAGCTATAGGAATATGGCTCTTGTATTTGCTCTACATAATTCCAAAAAATGTTTGTGATTATACTAGATGTAGGTAATAAAATGTCACTACTCGTAGGAAGAAGTGGCTCAAAGTAGGTAATGCAAGCAATATTATGTAGAGATTTGTTTTAAAATCGTGAAATGTTAATCCCATTTGACAAGGTAATCCCCTGTCGAGACAAGAGGAAGCGAATCGTCTGATAAATCTACGCAAAGAGATACGTACTTATGTTTATTAGAATTAGATTTCTTCCAAATCTATTAATAGATATGGACATGAAAGCAAACAAAGAATGAATCACGATGGAATAACTTGATATGAAGTGAGCAAATACACCTATCAGAACATAAAGCGGATAGAAAAGAGGGAGATTGGGTACAATCGAGCATGAAGCGAACGATTAACACTACAGAGCGACTGAGTAAGTGAGTATCTCTGTGTAAATACAACAGGAATACGGATGTAAGCACACACAGTTTATACCTGGATATCTCTCCCGACTAAGGTAACGCCAGACCGCAGTGGGACTCTCTGACCAACAATGCATTTTAAGGACAGGTGCGAGTATTAGCGAAGGAACTGGGGAATCACAAAATACTTTTTAGATTGTTACAGAACCTTTGTAAACTCGTTGTTGTAATTTTTAAGAAGATTCAATGCGAATTAAGTTGGAAAATGTTTACAAAATATCGAGTTTGGGTATAAATGTGAGTGTTAGATTTCCTATTGTTCCTATTCCTAAACATTGGTCGATTCAAATTTACCCTGGGCTCCTTAAAGATAGTTTCCTGCATCGCCAGATTAAACATTTGCTTTTAATACACACTGTGTTAATATGACATCCTGAAACGGATGTATTTTGCAATTTGCGATTTGCAAAATTCGATTTGTACATACTTACATGAACCTACTAATTTTAATAATATTATATGGATACGCAGAAATTACATGCACATAATCTGAGATTCATGTTTTGTAAACGTATCTTTGTACCTCTGTTGTATTTTATACACCTCTGTTAGACCAGAAATATTGTATTTCAAATGCATAATATAATATCTGAAAACATCTGAAAAATGAAAGTTATACTATCAATTTATTTCTATTTTCCATAATAAAGTTTCATGAGTTTTGGTGTAGTTGCTTGATTGCTTGGCTGTTATATTAGCAAAGATGTACTTGGAAGATTAAGTAAGAGCCTAAGAATAGAATTCCGTGTGAGCGCAAATAAAAGGTAGAAAACAGAGCCTGAACAATATTTACTTATGTTCATAGATGACCACTCACTCTGGAGAATTGTTTACACTATAAAGTTGTACAGGAGAAAATAATATTGTCATGTTTTCGCTAAACTGGTGCTTTTTGCTTTGGATCACGTCGAAGATCAGATCCTCAAAGTGAAGTTAGTAAAGCATAAGCGAATGTGTGGAGGCAGTATCATGTAAATACAAATTATCAAGTAGGACAAACAAGTGCAAGATTTCCCATCGGTACTGTTTAATGGTAGTCTCTCTTTGTGTCAACACTGCTCTTCAGCAAATCAGCACGACACAACTTATATAGCACTTGTGCACGCAGTACATTATTTCATCAGATGAACAACGTAGTAGTATATAGGTACTGCTTATATAAATTGTATATCTATATGTCACAATTTCATGTAGAGTAATCAGTTAGTACAATTAGTAGAAAAGTTGTTTTTGTGATGCTCTCTGAGCTGTTATTTAAAGCGACTGAACTTCAAAGGGACACAAGCAATAAAATTTGGACCTCGTCCTGCTCCTGTCAAAAGGGTTACGGATGGAATTAAAAATTAATAGACAGGAGTTCTAACAGGTACAAGGCACAAGCTGTGGCCTAGATATTCTGCGTACTAATCTATTAAATCATTAAACACTGCGACATAGTTAGGTTTTAATATTGTGTCTGTGTATCTGTAAAGCAGTCAATGATTTTTGGATGTCCTGTCTTCTGGAAGTGTATGGAGTGTCCATATTCCCCGCAATGTACTCGTCCCGTTACTAGAATTATATTAGAGACAAAGGAAGAAAAAGGAAAATAAGAGTAAAAGTGGAACCGAACAGGTGTGTAGTCAATTCATCATTGTTTGTGACAGAACACTAGGCATTCTCTATATATGAACACTCATCCATCCGCTCTTCTCCATTCTACCTTGCATTCAATTATGACTCTCTGTACTGTATTGTGATTGTTCAGCTGGATTTCGGGAAGAGTATTTGCATTTTAATGAAAAAGTTGGTGCATCTGATACCCTAGTTCTAATATTGTGAGCAAATAAATAAATGAGTACGAAAATGCATCTGTACACTTGAGAATTAAAATATTTAACATACTTCTATTATAATAGCATACATTTAGTAGGTAGTTAGTTAGTGGGAAATGTATTGTACGCAGTAATAGTATTTGTTAGTCTGTAAATAATATGTCAACAAATGGATATTGTTGTGAAATCATTATTAAAGCGTAGATAATTGATGACAGAAATCAATGAATTGTTTTGTTGCCCTATCTCAATGTTATTTCGGACCTTTATTTTAAACTCTTCGTGGTACAATTTTGTCTAAATAATACGGAACCTGACAGGTGCCTATTTTAGCCAGATGACCATCCGCTGTCTTGTGATGTTTGCAAAAATACTCCAAGCAGCAGTCTTTGTTGGTTGTACAGACTGCATTTTTACCTTTGCAAATCTGTTCAACAAAAAACATTTTAATGGAGAGTTATTTAAGTATTCACTTACCATCTCCATTAGTTTATGGATAAAATTCATAGATATTCAATGTACAGTAATTTGATGTACAAATATTATTAATAATTTTGTATTTGGTTTTAACTGACCTTCTTTTCTTCAGGAGGGGTAAGCTGAAGATTTATAAAGTTTTCATGATAATTAGATTCGGCTGGTTTGGGATTACCTAGGACAGGATAGGGAATATTATTATTAGTTATTCCGATTTCACCGAATGTCTCAGCACATTGTTGTTGATATGTTTGGCAACTGGACGCACAGAATACAGAATATCGTCCACAGAGTACTTCCAAATCAGGAACAGCGCTGCAGACCATTGCCATCAGGTTAAACGACGCAATTAAAACAGCAATATCAATTCTACAATAAATTATGTTATAATTATGTTTTCTTGCAGTAAAATTACTTTTTATTGAAGATAATTTGTTTGCTTACACCTTTGCATTTTGCGGAATGTTTGTGATAATCCTTTCGTTTTTTGGATATTTTGATGATAATAAATGAACTAAAAGCTACACTGATGCTGCAGGGGTTAGGATATATAAATAGAAAAGAAGGATTAAAATATTCGTTGAAATAACAGTACTGGTTTGTGCATTATGTAGATTATATACAGAGATTAAACTTTTATTATTATTCCTGGTGTGACAAAAAATACCACACATATGGATAATATATTCCACTGTATATTATTACATTCAGATTGTGAATAATTTAAATGATCATGGTACACCCGTTTTATGAAAGCCAATTGCTACCTAACCTGCGTTGCTATTTGAATTTATATTCAGTATATACAATTGTAACAATAGTAAATGAGTTGTAGTGTATTTAGCTGAGAATAATTTCTAAAATTTCGCCGGATCCTTTTCACAGGAGTCCCAATCTTGCTTCAGCTCCTGTTACATGCTTAAATCGCTTGCAGTACAAGAAATCACAGCAATCTCGGTGGTCTACGCAAGGATCTTTATAATTCTTGCAATTCTGTCAAGAGTCAGTTATTGCTTATTTTCTCCTATGCTTAAGAATGATTTCCAAGAGACTAAATTATGCTTTCAGCCATGAATAATTTTCTAACTATCTTACTTGTTGAGATTGAGATGAAGGTGCAGACGACGGATTTATTATTGGAACTATGGTTGGATTTTGCTCTGGTGGTGCATCAGCAACTGGAGGACTTAGTTGTGGAGGTCCATCCTGTAACTGAGATGGTCCTGATCCCGACGGCAAATTACATTGCTCTACAAATGTTTGACAATTTCTGGCACATGTAGTTGACATTTCCGAGCAAAGATTTTGAAGAAAATTTTGTCGATATGGCCAGCATCGTTGTTCTATTGCCTGACAAAATAAGTATTCAAAGCTCATCACTATCACTCAACCTCTATAAGTCCATATCAGTGAAAGATGTTAAAATATGTATATGTTAGTAAATTATACTGGTGGAGACAGAAGCCCAGGCACAGTTGACATTGAAATCGGATCAGGAGTTTGTGGCATCTGAGGATATGGGGTTGTCTCAGGAATCGGAGGAGAAATTACATTACATTGCCCTATGAATGACTGACAACTTCGAGCACATGTCGTTGACATTTCTGAGCATAGCCTCTGAATTCTTGCGTTTTGAGATAGAATTTGTGCTGAGAATTGAGATAAGGTCAGTTTAGGGTGAAAAAGGAAAACAAAATACAAAGAAACGGATAACCTTGGCCAAAACATTGCTAACATACTAACTTCAAGGGGGAATGAATCCCTGGGGAGTTAGTTCATGCAGACCAATTATTAATGCAATAGCTACAATAACTATCACAAAATTTCTTGAATATTTATGCCTTTAACGATTCCTTTTATAACTAAGAATTATTTTATTGGGCTCTTTACAGTCGGTTATATAGGTAGACTGTTGGGTTGACCGATGAACTAATAATATTTGATCTACCAGAAATTAAGGAAATTACTTTGAGATAGTAATTGAAATAGTGCACACTGTATCTAATGTTCTATTTCCCTAATAATATTTCATTCAACTCATTGCGTTATAAATAGTGAAACTAGTCAGGGATTGGTGAAACTATATTATGATAATTTATTTCAGTAGCAGAAGAGCATGCTGTGAATTGTGAATAACCTACAGACAGTTGTAAATGTGATGAGTTAACTTATGTTTACTAATACTACCAAAGGTAATGAGAAGCTACGTATAGCTGGACAACTTTCTAGATTTAGATTTCTAGATTCATCGTGGTATTTTGTACATAATTGATAGCTTATACATACAATACCAAAGAATAGACTACGTTTTGTTTCGTTCCTGTTATTAAGTCGGTGACTGTATTGTTTTAGTAATTTTGGTGACAGCAGGCGGTAGCCCAACTTTCTAAAGCTCCAAGTCAAAATATCCGTAAATGTCTAGATAATGAGCAGAGTGTAGTTGTATTCATTCTATGAACTGTGTAGGGAACTTGAATTCAATAGTGAAATGACGGCACCCATCTTTCTACCGCATAGCGACCTGTTCTTATTTCAACTTTATTTAAGCCGAGGAGATCGAAGCAAACAAAATGCAGTGCAGTAAGGGAGTAGCGAACAGAGAAAATTTCAGACGGAGCAACTGTGCAAATTCCCACGCCTAAGAAAGACCCATGAAATCTCCATGATTTTCTTCCATCCCACTTTTCCCTCGGTGATCAACTCTGTGAAAATACAAACTACTATACTTTCACTGGGAAACTCCAATAGCTATATGCTATGGCAGTAGTCCTCTATCTGTAGGTATACTGAAATTAATTATATTCTAGATGACAAAGTATTTCAGTATACAGTAGCTGCTACATTTATCTGTAGATCATACTATTATAATGCATCTATAGGTATACAGGGTAGCGAACTCCATCCTGAATACAGGGTGTACATCTTGAGACAATAATATGGCAACAACTTAATAATGGGATAGTTATCAAACAATTAAGTACCTTCATCTTCATGTCCACATTAATCAACGTAAAAGAAAAGTACCAGATCTGCATTTACTTGCTTGCACAATTATTGCAAACTAGGCCCAATTATTGCACTGTGGTTTAATGTCGCATTGTATAAACCCATGGTTCTTGTCCTGCATTTGGCTTTATATTATAGTGACATAATGAAAATCAAGTTGCTCTTTGTAGAAGATCTTTGTAATGGTTATACTACTTACCATTGCTGCTGGCTGTAGTACTATACATGTACAGATGTTAAATACAGCCAGAAATATATAGGTAAAAATAATAGATGGTCATCGTAAAGCGATTTGTCTTTTATTGCACTTTAGTAAGTTGAGTCTGTGTTAACGGAGAAAATTAGAGAGAGAAGAATCAGCATGCATAACTATAGTAAACATTATAATATTCTATGTCATTGTTAGGCCTTGTTAGTATAAATTCCACTTTTGATATTTGAAAAAAAGCCTCCACTTCTGGCGGTTTAAAGCTGTTGGAAATGGAAGGTAGAGGTTTAAAGAGTTACTTATCTGAGTTATCTGTGGTTTGTCAAATGAAAATCATGTATAATTGACGTTTGCTTTTATCTTCATCAGTTTTCAAAGTTTTTACCTAAAGAGTATGAAGAAATACAACAATCCGAAACTTAAGCACAAAAAACAGCTAATAGGGATTCAAAATGCTCGTACTATATTTGTAGCTGTAAATAAATCTCTAAATAATAAACACGATTCGTTGTTCCCAACTATGTTTCATGTTTCATGGGATTTGTAGCCAAAATGCGAAATGCGCATGCGCGTTTTCACAATAAACTCCACTCTGGGTTAGCAATGTTAACATCTTTCGAAATTAAACCAAATATTATTTTCCTTTCGAAATTCTCGTCAGTACTGGAGGCCCTAGCACTATCTAAACATCAACGTATTTATGGTATATTAATTACTTATATCTACGATTATAAGAAATGTGCGAGTACAGTTACATAGCAGAGAAATAGGTGAATGACAAAGATGACTTTTCTAAATGAAAGATTGTTCCTCAAGGAGAGTGGTATGTACTATGTACTTACTTACAATGTACAGTTTACAATATCACAAAGAATCAGGGATTTTCTTTAGCCATTT
>JABASH010004916.1:0-13032 GCA_019776445.1 Tomocerus maximus | reverse complement strand
TGTAGGAAAAAATAAGGAAATAAATCATCTAATTAACATATTGATATGAATAATATTCAAAGTTGAATAAATTGTGTGCAAAGTGTAGATAGTCTGGATATTATTGTTTTTGTTAGGAAATGAATATAGTTTTTGAAAAGTAAAGCACTAACATGACCCATACGGTATTATGTAGGCAGAGTTAAACTCAACGGATGACAAAATAGTCTATTTATAGCCTGGACACATTTTCATTGCACCCTTTAGCTAGGATATACCTTCAGCTTATACAATCCACTAAACCGACACAGCAAGAGCAAGTCGAAAAGTAAAGCGAAACTATCCATGACTCTTGTTCTGATTAGAGCACTGAACTTGCCCTGTCTTGTCTGTTCAGTAAATTCTACTTACAGATGCAAGCAATATACATAACAAGAGAGCTGTTTTTACATACAGTTGCTGTATTGGCCCTGTACAAGTAATGTTCTTATTTAATTACTCAGAAGTACTCTGATTGAATGTTCACAGAAAAACTTATGTTTGTACAACATAAATAAATAAATACTGCTAGCCATTTCATTGCATAGGATTTCACAAATAGTCTCCATTAGGTATGGAATACAATTCACATCAATTTTCATTTCTAATAGAATTCACTTAGCGGGTAAAAGTATTATTGTAAATGAGACATTCTCACCTTCGTGAACTTCTACGTATTTATTTGTTCATAGAGATATTTAGCAAGCTATGATTGCTCTGATTTCTCTTTGTCAACCTACGCATTCTGTCACCTTGCAATTCACCACAAGGGAAATGTAATATGCATTGTAGTTGGATGGTAGGATAGAAAAGGATGGCTTGCATTCAAGTTTTTTCAACGAGCTAATTGTGGAATGGTTGGGTTGGTAAGTTTAACTGACTACCAATAACACAGCTTTTCTAAATGCACATTAATATAGTGTACAGCTAGGGAGTGAGTGATTACAGAAATACTTACGCTAACAAGGCCACAGAAATGTGAAGGAAATACTAATTGTTACTATCCAGTACAAAAGAAAATATTATGCTCTTCTCTAGCTACATCATGACTAAGAATGTACCAAACATTATATAGACATAAGAGAATCAACAAAAGATATGAACTTAGATGAGACACTGATTGGAAATTACAAAAGAGATGTAGTGTAACCTATTTCTTATTTACTCTTTTGGAAGTGTAAAATAAATGGATAAGTTAACCCCGGTAAAATCATCTAGGAAATTATCTGTAAGGACGTGTATTCATTTAGGTATATATATTTACGTGTAGTGTGTAGGTTTGTGTGTTTTGTTTTGATATTGTATGTGTACTCAAGTTGGTTGAGTAATAGAAGGAGTTAGTAATTTTTATAACTGCGTCAAAATGTAGGGATTAACAGACTTGAATATATCCCAACAAATAGATGAATGTAAATCTTTGTCGTGAAATGATAGTAATGTTGACAAGTTTACATCTATCGTTTCCTAAATAGTTTTCATAGAGCTATTTAGAGTTAGCATAGAAAATACAATACAGACTAGCGACATACATAATAAAATGATTCATTCCACTAGAATGCACAGAATCTTAGAGAATTGCTAAAAATATTGGCATGAATTCGCAGGTATTCAGTAAGTGGTGGGCGGAATGATGCAATGAAGATGCACGGGCGTGTGTACAGTGCCCTCCTATCTGAGCTGTTTGTTAAACAACCTCATCTTCCGTCATTCATAATGACATTTTAGAGTGCGCTTGCTTCAGAGCTGGGCCTGATGTTCTATATAGAGATTAAATATAGGTGCACGATACATAGACCCAGTTACTCCTTTCCTACTCGGAGATATTTAGACAACAGGACACTACAACTTACGTTACACGTTTTACTTACACAATGACTAAGGAGTAATAATAAGAATGATCTTTTCTCATGCAACGACACATTAAGCTTATAAAAGGAAGATCTAAACTAAATATACACAAACATTCAAATGCCTTTCCCTGCATACCTATACCTAAATTATGCATGGCTCTAATAAAAAATATAATGGAATTGCTAGGTATATCAGAGTGCAAAAATAATTATAGGACAAACACAAAGAGTAAAAGTTAATGCTCAATTGCGTGCTTTTCTCCAGTATATCGCTTTTATCTGTAGACTGGGGAAATCCCGGTACTAACTCATTGAACTGACGCACAGAAGGCAAGATTGCTTCCTCAAACACACTGCGCCCCATTAAAAACACTAAAGAATAAGAGACACACAGATGGGAGCCATTCTGAATAAGAAATCGAAATAGAATCCTCCTTAAGCATTTAAAGTACGACGGAATGACTAAAAATTATTGAAAACTTGGAAAATCTTGGAGCACTCTTCCACATTATTTCATGCTAGTCCACGTTTACAAAGGATAACAATATCAGATTTTATTACCGGAAAATGTCGGATTAGATTAAGTTAATAGTTTAAATGTAATTTAGATTGTAATATATAACTAACTATACCTCTTGTCCTGTTTCTTTGTCTATTCCAAGCTGCACTTTTCCATAAGTTCCTTGACCCAATTTTCTGATCAGGTCGAATCTGAAATGATGAAATATATTGCAATTTTGGTAAAACTACTTTAGTAAGACTTAGCAGAATGTTAAATACATACGTTAATGTAATTAAAGAACTTAATGCAATAAAACTATTTTATTATACCTACTAGACAATAGAGAAATAATAAATTGAATTACATTCTGGAAATGTATAAGGTATTAATCATTGTCTACTTTTACCTTTGTCGTAGGCGTCCTCGGTTGTTTTGGACATTGATTCCCGTGGAATTTTCCAGAGGACCCATAATTCCACGGGACTGGTTCAAGGGATCGTTATGCTCGCGGAGAACCATTTTTGCGATATGATTTGATTCTTGATTCTAGTACTAAAAATCTAGCGATAGTATTTGATTAACCTATTCTAAATTCTACGTAAATGTAAAAGATCATAGTTTATAACGAATCACTATGTATACGAAGAAAAGATGATTCACTTTTTCCATAACTAATTCAAAAAGTTGTCACTTGGTTCAATTGACTCTTTCCAAAACAGAACATGGCTGGCTAATGGCACACACACGGACGGACGAAGATTTGCTTAGTATAACATTATCTGTATCTGTCGAGGAGTCACATCACGTACGGAAAGCAATCCAAGAGTAAGATTTGCATTAAGATCAGAGTTTTCTTTCCGCCAAGAAATGAGCCTTTAGCCAAAACTCACAATCAGCCAACTCAACCAACAAACACACACATTCTTTCATGACGATGACATACTTTCCTCAGTCCCTTCTAGAACAAATACAAAATCAAACTGCGGAACACAAATTAATATGGCGACATCATACAAGAAGTCGTTAGATTTCTGAACTTATTACTTATTTGCTTAGTAATTGATGACAATAGAGATTTACATAGATATTTTTATCTTACATGCAAAATGAAAAATGTAAATTAATGAATCACTCACACGAGTTCACTAGAAATCTTTCGATAGTTTTCTTTGTTACTCTGGCTTTATTATCGCTAGAACTCAAACTTGCATTGTTATTCTAATCGCGAATACCAATTACAAATATCAACTTGGACAGGAACTGAAAAATAGTCTCATCTAGACAATGAAACAACAAAAACAAGCCAACTATCAATTTCCTGTGTATTTTCCCGTGGTTAATACAGATAGTTCAACGAGATATGTAAATGTATATTTACTTTTAGCGACTGATTTTCTAAATGAAATAACATTCCTGCTCACAAAGCTATTGACGATGATGAAAAGATGAAAATAATAGTGTATACCCTAATAAACCGGTATATCTAAAGCGATAATCTTTGTACAGCACAAGAACGAAGAGGTAATTTTCATGAATAATGATTTTCCGTGATAGTTCATTTTATATTCAACAGTTCAGTTTAAGTGTTCTTGGAAAATCTCACTGAAGTTGAGATGAAAATCCAGGGAATGGGATGAGACACAGTTGGAAAACAGTTGGAAGAGTATAAGAGGAAATGCAACGGAGCCAGTACAACGCCCACTCGCGCACATTATGTTCACTCGTATACATTTTCACGGAGATTTTCCAACAATGAACGAGGTTTCCAGTAGATTTATATTTCAAATTATAAGTACACGGACGAAAAGAGGTTTTAAAGAGACGAAATGGGAGTAAACAACAGGATTTTGATATTAATAGTGTTCTGTTCTGCTTTCTCGGAGCTGGACGCGACGGTCGACAATGAATGGCGACGTGAATGAACAACGCGGAACACAGAAAATTCGACATGGGATTTATATTTACATACCTACTACTTCACTTTCCTTTACTATTTTCATTGGATATACTTTCTACATGGTGGATTGGGACATAACCTACCCACGATAAAGATACTCTGGATTTCACTACTAAAGAACATAGAATCCCTTACGTAATGACATAACGGGTAACGTGTCTGTGAAGTAAATTTTTCTTATCTTTTCTTAACATACAATTTGCATCGTCATCAGTACAGAATACTATGGCTAAATACCCCGGTGTGTGTTTCTTCACATTTCTAGTATACATTCTGAAGAGAAAGAGTTCCTGTCTGAAAAGTATAGATAGTTCATAGCCGTTCTTCGGTTACTATCCAGTCCAGAAAGACTAAAGTTTTTCAAAGATCTTTCTATGCATAGAAGAACCTTATATATGTGTGAGAACTAGGATTAGTATTACAGAGATATACTTCTGAAGAGCTGATGTACTGGTGTGTGTGGTGTGAGTGTAACTCAGAACACGATCAGTCAGTCAGTATTCAGAAAGCCGTGCTAGTGCTATTTGCTACTTAATACTCTTTTGCGGTGTTCTCGGGGATTTGGCTAAATTTAGACCAAAGAGTCACAGCCTCAAAAATCCTATCGAAAATGAGATGATGATGCATACGACGAGAACATGGAGAGAAGGAGGAAACGGAAAAACAGCAGGAGCAGGACAGACAAAACCAGAAAGACTTTTACGTTACACTTCCTTTACATAAACAAAATAGAAATCTATTGGCTATATCATCACACTATAATGTGTGTTCAAGAAGTGAGCATCAAGAAACAAGCCAACCTATAATAACCATCTACTAACTTTTCGATGGGAATGCTTTTCCACTTTATTACATTTTACAATATTATGTACTTTGCAGGGACACAGCTAGGAGTTCATTCGGAAAGAGATACCATTCATTTTCACCATTATTTTACATAGTATGCATTAAACTTTATCTTTAACACACTTTCGTTTAATTCAGCAAGAGCACTTAGCTGCCGATGCCACTAGTTTTCCTCCAATTTTTTCAGATACATTAGATTGACTTCATATCTTCATTGAAATTACCTATACTTCTCCGTTGCTTTATGCGCTATCTGCGGTTAGGAAGAATTCTTCCTTTTCCTCACGGCATCAGATTCCATCGTATTAACTCAGCGGCTTATTGGCTCCGTTTCATTTCACTTGTTTTGGATTTTCTTTTACCTTAAGCTCAGATTTTAGCTTGTTAAATAAATATGCTGTAGTATAACATCCACATACATCCCATTTAGATTTCGTACTGACATCTTGGATACTTAAATTCTTTACTCGCATACATTTCATTACTTCCGACAATGTGTCAATGATCCAAATTCTGTTTTCTTAAATGACATTTTGAATGTATTTTCTGTTGAAAATCCTACCACTGGAATTTTACTGCTGTAAATTGTAATTTTACTAAACTGTCGGTACTGATTGTTAAATTCTCTCATGATCACCAGCTTTCTTGAATTGCTACCATTGCGAATTTCATTTTATGTAATTGGTTTAACAAGGCATTTGAGGTAAGCATGAGAATTGCTTAATATTAGTGTGAATGTGAACGGGGAAAATGGATGTGGTCCAACACCTAAGTAGTATAGTAGTATCAGTATGCAAGGAACGGATGGCAATAAGTGTTGCAGTCTAATGTAGCAGGATGAGAAAATTAAATGAAATGGGATGATGAGATACATTTGTTGGACTTGGACTCTGTTATTGGGAATGGAGGGCAATAAAAGCGCAATGAACTAATTTCAGCATCTTCGTGTCGTGTGCGTCCTTCTTTGTAAATAGGTAATTAGGCAACCTTCAATTTCATTGCTCGCAAGAATTTCGCAGCTCGTTGAGATAATGCCTTAAGACTTATCATTGGACAATTCTAATTAAAACAGAATGCACTTGATTTTGAAAAAACAAAAGACCCCCAGCATTCTTCATAATGTCTTTAGTATTTCGTGTTACTGCATAAAAAAGCACACGAGAAAATCTGCATTTTCGCTAAAAATATTTCTGGATATCTTTTCACATGGATTAACAATATACAATCTAATAATATGCTTTTCTACTTTAAAGTTGCATTTGTGATCCACATTTAAATAGTTGGCAAACACATCTGTTAAAAAACTATACGCACACTGTGTGATCTGTAATAGTAATACAAGAGCATTTATTTATTTTTGAAAAAGAGCAAAAATGTAGCGATGAGACGAAAGCAAAGTAGACTTTGTTCAGTTATTCGTTTTCGGTGTGGTTTGATCTGAAATCGAGTAAACGTGTACATTCTTTTCATGAGATTGAAGGATGCCACGCTGCCAATATATTGCATTGTAACTGAGATGACAATCTTATCTATCCTCGTTGCAAACTCAATTTCGACAATTAGTTGAAGTCTAACCTTAGAATTTAGAATTTATCAATGATTTCGGTTTATAAAAAATCACTGTTAAATAAGTGTTAAAAATAGCCTTACTGTTCACTAATTGGTTGATTATTGGTGGTGGATTATTTTCCTGGCGATCACTCAGTATTCACTGGAGCGTTTCAAGGTACATTTTAACTACTGCTGCAAATTATACATATTGTTGTGATTGTGGAGGTGTGATCATGATTTACTACCGAATTTCTGCTGGTGCTTAAAAGTGGGCTATTGTTAACTATTTTTCTTCAGAATATAGTTCGGAAGTTCAACGAATGTAATTTGATCACCCATTATATAACTTGTATTTAAACCACGGAGTCAAAGGGCAAGAACTTTGGAAATGAAACTAAGTTATTCAAGAATGTAACTCGGTCCTTCCTCCCCATTCCGAATCTACAATTCCGAATACAACAAAAGTTGTTCTAAAAGCGGCCGATGAAATGGCTATCTCAATTCAATATCCTCATTTACGTTACTTATCTAAAATGTGAATGCAACTAAAAATCAAATGTATTCTTGAACAATTCATCCCAAGCATTCCCTACAATTAGTTCTAAAATTCCTAAACAATAAATAATTTAAGATGACCGCAAAAAAGATTTTCGTTGCTTAAAAATTTGTGTTATTCAAATCATTGTACAAATATTCAATCATGTCACAGATACAGCTTCATTTGAATCAATTCAAAGTGATCAAATGCTTACCTTACGTATATAGAATTTATCATAATATTACCTATAATTATACTTAAGTACACTATACCAATACCAGTCAAACATAATAGCGATACGCAACGCGTTTTCACACAACTAAAGCTTATATCAAGGATGAGATTAATTTACACAGTATGAACACAAAAGAGATAAATCAAATAAATAAATAAGGGCTCATTGCTAAAAAATCTAACCTAAAAACAGTACAAATATCTTAATGTATCTGCATCGCTAACTAGTTTTATAGTTTCACGTATAGAATAGGTATACATTTTGGTATCGAGTAACTTTTGTGCATCCCCGTTTAAAACACCTTAAATCACATCCTACTTACATATTAGTACATCTACAATTAAAACAAACGCAAAATGACTGCAACGTACACTTAAAGCTACTACATGCTTTTTACATCATCCTTAAAAATGATCCCGCTGATAGGTAACGATATAAAGGCATAAAGTTCAACAAATAACATAACATACGTATGTATGCATACAAACAACACAAAAGTGCATAAAAGTCAATAACAAAATCTTATTAAACAGAGTAGTAATAACTATTTGGTAACTAGTGTTATGATTAAGTTAGGGTCTTTGGTTATAATGTTTTCAAAGTTTGGTATTTCAAATGCCCTAAATGAAGATGGCTTCATTACAATTAAAGTTACAAAGTGGAAGAAGGAATTAGAATAATAATATCTCTTTGAAGTAATGGTAATTAAATTTTTTATACAAATAGGGCACAACGTACATTTAGTTTTTTGCTCTTTCACCTGTACAACATTTACATTCTTAATGGACTAACAGAATTATGCATTTTAGCATTAAAATATCTGTACTTATGACTTATAATAATATATTGGCCATGTAGTACTGAAAGACATCGTGAATATGGAAAGCGTTTGCATATATCCGGGTAGGACTAACTATCCATCTCATTTTGAGCAAAAATTCAACACTCACTTACTACTTACACTTAGTGGATAACTTACCGAATTAAAATATATATACGATTGTGATTATTGTGAATGTATAATCATATATATACCTGTTAGGTCTCACCTATTTATATAAAAGTTGAAAGACAATCGTTTGTACATGATGACAATTGTGATAATGACAATAATGACATGTAATGAGATTTGAGACTAAAGTTGTACTGAAATAGATTAGAATCTCAAGTTCTGAACTTAATTACTAATATCCAAGAATTTGTTCAATATCTCCTAAATCGACGGAAGAGATCCAGTCAATATCACTGAGAAAACTACTGCCTACCAAAATATCGTTAGAGGGTTGTTCTAGTTTCAACATATTGCTCATCTCTGAAAAGGTGTCACAAGACTTACTTTCGTATGGTAGACACAATTGTTTGTCTTTCTCTATAACCGGAAAATTAAATGCTCTCAAATGTTTCCCGTTCAAATCCTCGTCAAGTTCACAAGGAGTGTCTGGAGGTGTTGATGATGTGACCGACGAAGGTGCCGGACTGCAGGGAGAAAGCGACCTCAGCGGTTTTGAATTTGTAACTTTTGCTGGAGAGTCACAGGGATTTGTGAAATGCATCTTGGCGTGTTTTCTTAAAGAAGAGGGGTCAGTGTAGCGCTTACCGCAGTTTTCATGGATGCATGCATAGGGTTTCGTGTCAAAATGAGTTCTCTGATGTTTTGCTCGATCTGAAGAATTTGAGAAAGCTTTGGGGCAGTACGGGCAGATGTAAGGTCGCTCTCCAGTGTGTGAGCGAAGGTGAATTTTCAGATTTTCTAATCGGGAAAAAGCTTTTTGGCACCCATCGAACTGTAAAATTGGAAAATCAATAATTTTAATTCTACATTTAAGTACATACTATAATTTATGTAGGTATTCGAAAAGTCTGAACTGATTCTTACCGTGCATTTATTTGGTTTGTGACCAGAATGGACCCTCATATGAATCAAAAGTTTGTAACGAGCGTTAAAAGGTCGATTTCTTCTTGGACAACCAAGCCAAAAGCAGCTGAAATCTTCGCGGCGCCCCTCAACGTGGACTCTTTCAATATGCCCAACAAGAGAATCCTGAAAATTCGGAAAGCTTTAATTATTTTTTCAAAGACGATCGATTTTACCCGGAATTGTAAAACAGGTTATTATGATGAAAAGAGAAAGATAAACTATATATCTACATAAATAGTCTTTTTGATTTACCTGAGAGTCAAATGATCCTTTGCAGTCAATCCACATGCAGTTAAGAACACCATTTTCTCGTTTTCCATTTGTGAGAAAGTGAGTTTTGATTTTCTCTTCACAATGTTCATCGGAAGAATAGGAGGAGCCTGGAGAGCTGTCCATTGGGAGTGACCAACCGTCATCGGACATAGTTTTTGGGAAGGGATCTAAGATTGAGTCCGAATTGATTTTCTCTGTATTCATAAACAGCTTTTTGTCATCTTGATTCCAGGTATTGAACCAAAGTGGTGGCAGGAGATCCTGATGGTCGTAGTTTTGCGTGTGGCTCCAGGAATCGGAGAAGTCAGAATCGTCGGATCTTGGAGACAATGATACTGATGATGAACTGTTATTTCTCATGAGGAAATTTTCCGCAGATTTTGCCAACCAAGTTTGACACTGACTTTGGCCATCTTCCCACATTTTCGTGTTGACGGTTAAAATTGATTTTGTCACGCACTCTATTCTAGTAGCTGCTGTAGTGATCCACAGCTCCAATGCTCCGATCCAAGGAAATGGGCAAAATAACACTAAGAGTCAGGCAAGGGCACCGTGTGATGCGAATTGAACTTAGAAGACCTAGTCTAGCCGATTGCTTTCTAAAGATAAAACTAATGTTATGTAAATGGGTGTGCGAATCTTTTATTGTGATAGGGATCTGATTGACAACGACAAGAACAACCAGTAGCAAAGCAACTTCAGAGACAGTACCGGAGCCGAAGGAAGACGAAGCCGAAATAAAAGTCAAGTGGCCGGGCTTCGCCATAAATATACCGAAGCAAACGTTCCTTACAACATCTTCACATATCTCGATGTACCTACTACCCACTTTACATAACACACAGCTCACATTGCATATCCATGAAACGGCAAACAAATCTTCGTCTTCCATGCTGCACACTATTACACTTCTAATCAGCTTCTCAACTATATGGAAACAAACAACTGAACGACTTTTTTTCATCTCTTGCTACATCTTCGGGGTGTACAATATAAACTGAGTGAAATGAAACTGATAACCACACATGTTACACCACTCATTTATCCATCCACCGAATCTACAAAATCATCTATGCTCAATATTCAAGAAATTTCAACAATAAATCAAACCCAAATAAGACATTACATATGCATAGACTTCCGAAAAATTAGACTATTCGTAAATGCTTGGTTTTATTTACTTGTATTTTACTTCTAAAGTTCCGTACTGTAATTTTCTCCTACAATTTAAGTGAAAAAATATAGCAAAGTAAGAAAAACTGCTAGAAAAATACCAAGAGTAGTTTTCAACTGATATATTTATTTATTACGTTTTGTAAAGAAACTCTTGGTCCATTAGCATCATTAATCACCAAAAAATATAATTCCTACTCCGCGATTTTAATACAAAAAAATATAGCTTGGTTCTCAGATACGCAATAAAACGCGGTTTTACATATAATATAAGGTAGGTACTTAGCAATTGAAATTATTAGCACTTACAACAGTATCGTGCTTTGTTCCCCCAAATTGCTATACAAAGCCTGAAAAGTTTTTGTCCGTGAAAGCTACTTTTCGGATGAGAAATGGATTGTGTAAGTGTACTACTTATGTACGTATCTTTAGACATAGAGTACTAGTGAATTATAATATGTTACTTTTATTTTGATGAGGCGAGGTTATTTCACCCTGTACGAGAAATAACGGTAAGCATTCTTGCAACATTTTATTATTATCAACACATGGCCGCATCTCAACATCAGATCACTTTTTTTAGTAGGGATAGACACTCGGGTTTCTAGTTGAAGAGCAGGGCATCCACTGTCAGGTTTTATTGTATTGTCGACGACAGTTGCGTTACGTTTTACATTGTGATCTAAGCTGATGTGCACTTGTATGCGATATCCGATAGGTAAGTAGTAAGGCTGAGATGCATGCATGTGTAAGTCGTAAGTATAGTCTGCAGTCTGCACTGTAGCATGGAGAATGAAACATCCCAGAGATTCTTAAGAGAACGGAGACCGAGAGTAAATGAGACAGAGGTATAGGAGAGTAAATCGAGTAAAAGTGTACAAGTGGCTTCAGAAATCTGTAGCAAATGCAGATATAGCACACTAGATGTTGGAACAGGGTGTCTTGACTCTTGTTCTTGAGACTTGTCCCGTCTCACGGAGCATCGAACCCGAGATTCGTATGAAATTAGATCCTTAAGTGGCTTGAAGACTTAATGTCTAGAAAAAATGCGAATGCATTGCAGCCAGTGCATTGGGACTACGTATAAAGATGCGTTCAGTTCAGTAATTTCTTAACAAGTGTAAGTAGTAAATTGTAAGTACGCTTTCTTTGAATTCTTACTACTATCATGCTACGCTTCAGATAGTGATGTGTCTCCTCCACTTGAATAGAATATTTACAAGCGTAGGACAGATGTTGACACGTCAATTATTAAAGGTCTCTCTTATTGCCTACAATTATCCATTCCCTAAATCCCAACAAATGCCAAACTATATAGGAACTCGGATATAGCCTTCTTTATTCTTGAAAGTATAGACTCTGTCTTTAATACTCTTTCGTGGTAGCTTGTCTGAATACCATTCTGATACTGGTACATGCATTTGTGGTTGTTTAGATGTAAATGTGAGTAGTAAGTAGCTAAGCATAAATAATAATAACATCAAGAAGACAGACCCAAATAACCCAACAACTTGCTTCGTTCGAGAAAAATGAAACCGAAAACAGAGAAGGGTATCCCAGAATCAAAATCAACAGGAAAAAATCCACAAGTGTCAGCTACAATTAATCATTTTAGGATAATTATACCCTTTGCCACTCCAACTTCTCTTTTCTTTCAATTCGGATCCTCTACTTCTAAAGTTCAGAGAAGGGGAATGAGAAAGAGACACCAAAATAAATAAAAAATATATAAATCCGTCACATCTCATTTAAAGTCTCGTTACACTTGTTAATCTAAACGGGTGATATGAGATTAGCTTGGGTTACATTTACATGTTACTTCTAACGTTTGCATCTTACAAAAAGTTACATTCGTACGACCTAATAGCGCTATAGCAGATCCGGAGTTACTATAAGTACGATTAACGTGTTTATTAATGTGAGGGAAAAGATTCACAAAGAATGCCATAATGAACAAATTCGAAATAATATGCAATTTTTATAATAATTGCTGTGCATACAGTTCCAATTCAATTCCAGAAATATATAATTTCCCGAATATTATACAACAACATGCAAAGTGAGAATATGTATCTGTAAAAGCAATTGAACCATATACATACACGATAAATATATTGAAGTAGATCCTTCAACCAGGCCATCCTAAGTATGAGCAATAATGGCTCAAACAA
>JABASH010004915.1:0-13034 GCA_019776445.1 Tomocerus maximus | reverse complement strand
GTCGGGTGTCGGGTGGGGTGTAGTCGGGTTTTAACGTCGGGTGTCGGGTGTCGGGTGGGAAGGGCGTCGGGTGTCGGGTGGGGCGTAGTCCGGCGTCGGGTGGGCCGGGCTCCTGTGTCGGGTGGCCGGATGTCGGGTGTCGGGTGGTCGGGTGTCGGGTGTATTGACTGAGCCATATAGCAGCAGCAGGATCTACTAGACTAAAGCAGTTCTGTGTGTGTATTGCAGAATTTTTTATATCCTTTGTCGCTTTCCCCCATTACCTTGCATGATGCGCGGCAAGAAGTATTTAGCACAACAACAAGAAAAAGTTTCGCTTTCTCCATTATCTCAAAACTCAACTCAATCTCCTCCGAACACTATCCTATCCTTCAACATTTTTATGCCACTTATTTAATCAGATCAGCCTAATATATTGGTTGAATTTCTTTGTTAGCCATTTGCCAAATTAGCTTAAATATATATAGACCAAAAATAGAAAATGGAGCCATGGGAAATACATTCTTCATTTAGCATCATATTTAAAAAACCATGTATTTTGGCCATTAGTCATTTCAACCAACTTTATCCGGCTGGCTGTTCTTTTCCGATGATAACTTGGGAGACTTGAATAAATTATTATATTTAATAGAACATGCATACTGCCTAATACATGGAATTAAATTGTAGTAAAATTATAAGAAAAACGCCAGCAGTAGTAGATACTTTCGAAACTACAGTATTGTATAAGAATGGAGAAAGTTACTAAATGTAAAGTAACTTTCTGTCGTATCACGAATCATGACGACTCGTATGTATGTAAAGTAAACTGCTACACTTGCAATTGCAATTAATTATTACTGAGTACACGGAGTACGGAGTACAATATGCATGCCTTCACCCTAGGGTAGGATCTGAAATGGGAAATGCAGGCAGAATAAACAAAGCACTTTAGAAGGGCGCTAAAGGCAAGGGCGAAATTCAAATATATTCTGTGCCTGGGAACTAGGGATTGATTTTTCTTCTATGAAGTCAAGTCAGAAGTGCTTTGTTTCAATTTTCATAGTAAATATAAAGACAAAAGTGACCTTGACAAGTTACACTTATAATTAATTTACTTCGACCTCCAACCTTTGTTAAGTCAGCATTTAATTTGGCTTCTTTCTAAAATCATGGCTAAAGATGATGGTAACGTATCAAGTGACGACGATTTTCATGGAGGTAAGTGTGTGGCAATTCAACTTACTTGCATTTTTGCTGTTTGGGGTAATTAATTTGTAATAATCACAAATTGTCTTTGTCACAGTAAATGGTCCTGATGCTACCACTTTTATGTCATCCTACAGAGAATTGTCCGAGGTAATAAGATCTTCTTTCTGTTACGTTACGTGTTGAAATGTCAAATGTGAAGTGCCAACAGGACATCGCATAGCCTGAATGGTGCATGGGGTCACATTTTCACATTCACATGCATAAAAATTACGTACATACGTAAAATATGAGACGATTGGAATTGATATAATCTACAGTTTCCCATTAAAAATCAGTACATATGTAATAAAATATATTTGTTGTTTTATGAGGGCAGCAACCGGCAACTACTGTACGATTTTTTGACCGAGAAGCCGATGGAGAAAGGTACACGGTGTATGGAAACGATGCATTGTTGGCAGCCAAGCTGGTTTTCAAAAACAACTCAGTTATAAGATCGTTTGGCTACGGGGCCAATAAGCTGGAATATGTAAACATCAGACGTTCCAGTTTCGAAACTTTCGTCCGGGATTTACTACTAGTAAGGCAATATCGTGTGGAAGTTTACGTCAATTCCAGTTCCAGGAAAGGAAGTTATGCCTGGAAACTTGAATATAAGGTAAAATGTTAATTGGATGTTTAGGAGTTAAATATCTTTGAGAAAGAGTAGGGCTGGGCTACTCGATTTGACTTTCTCCATGTAATGAAATTTTTTTAGTTGAATTCACCTAACACGACCACAAAAATAAAACTTTCATCCGATATTTTAATTTTAACTGAACAGTTTTATTTACAATATTGCTTATGTTATGAATGCCTAATTTATGCGGGGAAAGACTTCTGAACGGCTGCAAAAACCCATTCGTCTGGGATGCCCACTTGCAGTATAAAATACTTTGTTTGTGAGATGGACTTGCGACGAAAATTTTTTTGGTGGTGTGAATTTGGTAGTAATTATTGAATTGCTTTTGTAGGGATCTCCAGGTAATTTGACTCAGTTTGAAGATTTGCTTCTGTCTTGCAATGAAATGACCGTAAATAACGGCGTAATTGGCATCAAAATGGGAACTTCGAATAAATCCAAGGTAAATTAACTATTATTTTTATAAATTCCCAACTATTTATGCAAAAACGGTCTTTACTTGCTAAATGATTATATTGATTATAATAATATTATATCTTGCAGTACTGAGTAGTAGTATGTACCATACATGTTTTTAATTTTTTGGGGTACTTAGGTTGTTGGTGTTGCTCACATTAACTTGAATGATTGTGAAATAAATCTTATTGAATTCATTGATAACGACTCTCTCTGCAACTTTGAGTCTGTCTTAGTACAACTTTCGCCTAAAGAGGCTGTATTTAGCGAACTTGGACCACTTTCGGCAGAATATTCCATGCTAAAAAAGGTTTTTTATCCCAACATTTCTCAAAATTTATAGATTCATCTTAATGTGCATAAGAAATTCTTAAAATTTTACAGATATTGATCCGAAATGGTGTACTAATTACTGAAAGAAAAGCTACTGATTTCGATTCTAAGGATATCTGCCAAGATCTGGGAAGGCTGTTGAAGTTAAAAAACGGAGAACCTCAAAATGTAGCAGCATTACCTGATATTGATAAGACATTAGCAACAGCTGGTTTATGCGGCGCCATTAAATATTTAGATGTAATTAGAAAAATACTTCTCTATTTACACAAATTTATTTTTTGTCATTTTAAAAATATGCTATTTTTTCTAGTTGCTATCTGGCGGCGAGTACTTCAATCAATTTAAAATTGAGCCTTTCGATTTCGGATTGTATGTAAAAATGGATTCAGCAGCATGCAGAGCTTTGCATTTATCGCTTAATAATCTCGAATTTGGTTCAATGAAAGCGACAACATTGACTTCTATTATTGACACTTGTAGAACAGCACAGGTAGAAATTTTGGTCATTTTAAATTACTTTTGACTTTCTAATAAGTAATATGGCATGTGTTATGAAGTGAGAAAAAGTTGAGTACGTTAATATTTTATTTAATGAATCTTTTGTGATAAGGGTCATCGATTGCTTGCACAATACTTGAAGCAGCCACTTATTGATCAAGAAAAACTAGAAGAAAGGCTTGATATTACTCAAATTTTAGTTGATGATGTTTTTCTTCGTCAATCCCTTTACGAAGAACATTTAAAGCGAATCCCTGATTGCCAAATGCTGTCACGAAAACTCGTAAGAAAAAAAGCTAACTTACAGGATTGCTTTAGGTATAATATTTCAGCTGTTAAATGTTACTATTCATTATTAAAAAATTCTCATTTCTCGTATTACATCTTTTAAGATTTTCAGATTTGGTTTCCCTAAAATTTTCCTCATTTTTACTGTCATTTTTCCTGTTCCAATTTTTCAAATTAAACAACCTTGAAACATACAAAAATGTGTCTAACGCCAGCTGACTGTTAACTTGTCTTAGGGGTTACAAATGTTTGCAGAAAATTCCAAACCTGATTGAAGAATTGCAAAACAATGACAATCCAAAACGAAAGGTTTTGGTTTCTTATTTCATAGACCCACTGCAATCCATTGTTGAAGAACTTGCAAAGTTTAAGGATTTAGTGGACACTACCATTGATATAGATAAGGCAGAAACTGGAGATTTTGTCGTTCGTTCTGATTTTGATGAAACGTTTCAAAGTAGGTCTAACTCTGAAGTAAACGCTTGCTTTCTGTATATACTACTGCTGTGCTAACTAGGGAATGCCTAATTTAATATTTTGATTGTTTAATTAAAACAGAATTAAGACAGCAAATGGATGAAATAGAGAGGGAATTGGCAGAAGAAACTCATAAAGTAGCAAGAGATCTGAAGATGGAGGCGCAAAAGTCTTTGAAACTGGAGTGTAACACTGTGCATGGTTATCATTTTCGAGTTACTCTAAAGGTAAAGCTTTTCAATTTGGTACAATTCGATTGATATTTGTTGAAAATGGGATAAATTGAAAATATTATTTTCATCGATTACTTAAAATCAGTAATATGACCACAGCTGTACTAAAAAGCAAAACATATTGGTTTTTAGGAAGAAGGAGCCTTGAGAACTAAAAAGTCATATGTAATCATTAGTTCAAAAAATTCAGGAGTTCTGTTTAGAAACAATAATGTCGAAGATTTAAATAAACGTTACATGAAAAAGAGACAGACCTATGAAGATAATCAAAAGGACATCGTCAAAGAAGTTATTGCGGTTGCTGGTAATATTTTTGTTTCCGTGTATTAATTACCCACATTCACATTGATCGATATCGATATTGAATGTGAGATTATGCTTGTTTTCAGCTGGTTACAGTACAAATTTTGAGCAGCTGGGCAATGTGATGGCCTCATTAGATGTATTTACAAGTTTTGCCGTGTTAGCTGCAAATTCTCCCACTCCTTATGTACGACCAATACTTCTTCCCAGGGGTACAGGAAAATTGAAATTTGAAAAACTTCGACATCCATGCGTTGAAAGCCAACCAGGAGTAGACTATATTCCAAATGACGTTCATTTTGAAAAAGGTTTGTACTGTATTATAGTATGGGGCGATAGAAACAGTTTATTTGACTTTCGCCAAGTATGCTTAAACTCAAAAAACAATTTCATTGTGATTATTCACAAACAATTGAAAGTGAACGATTTTCTCCATTCCTTTCCGATGACAAAACTTTCGCATGTGAAGGTCATACACATACACCTTTCAGTGTCATTATATGCCTTAAACATTTACATGGTGAAAGTGAAACTTTACATGTTGGCAATTGCATTTTTGTTACTTTTTGGTGAAAGTTCTACAATGGTTCATCCTCATTTAATGCTATTATTATCTTTCAGGGACGAATTCATTTTACATCGTTACAGGTATATAGCTGTCTTTTAAATTTCTTAATTCTGAGACAATTTTATAGCTATGATAAATAATTGCATTGATAATTATTGTTGTATTTTAGGGCCTAACATGGGCGGAAAAAGTACTTTTCTAAGGTCGATTGGTGTTGCTACTCTTCTTGCTCACATAGGATGCTTTGTTCCTGCATCACAGGCTGAGGTAAGAAAACAGTAGACATAAGTTAACATTTGCCTAATACATAATGTCAAATTAGTAATAAATATTTTTTATTTAGATTTCAATTGTGGACGCAATTTTAGCTAGAGTTGGGGCCGGTGATTTTCTTGCCAAAGGCGTTTCAACGTTTCAAGCAGAGATGATCGAAACGGCTTTTATTTTGAAGGTGACAATAAATTCTCACTTTTAAATAAAATAAATACAAATATTATAAAATTAAACATTCGGATTTAGCAAGGTAAAGGACTGACTGGTTTCTTCTGGCGAATATATATAATCTAGTTGTAAATTGTTGTACTGCTTTATTGTTAATCTTTTATTGTACGTGCCACGTGCTAAATTTTCTTATTTATGGATTGTACAGACAGCCACCTCAGACTCTTTGGTCTTGATTGATGAGCTTGGAAGAGGAACGTCCACCTGTGACGGTTTTGGATTATGTTGGGCTATTTCTAAGTGAGTTATTCATGAATATAAGACATTTGGAGTATTATAATATAGGTAGTAGCCCAACAGGGAGAGCCAAACGTTTACTTG
Organism: Tomocerus maximus; assembly: GCA_019776445.1. Taxonomy (NCBI): domain Eukaryota; kingdom Metazoa; phylum Arthropoda; class Collembola; order Entomobryomorpha; family Tomoceridae; genus Tomocerus; species Tomocerus maximus. The sequence goes on along the minus strand of JABASH010004915.1, from coordinate 7,180 downwards.
TTGGACTGCCTCACTCCTTATACCACAGCGGATCTCCCTGTTGGGCTACTACATATATCTATACGTTATGGGTAAGTGGTAATTCAAATACCTTTTACTTTCAGTCATTTGGCCAAGCAGATTGACTGCTATTGTGTGCTTGCTACACATTTTCACGAATTGGCTCTTTTGTCCGAAGAAATAAAGGGGGTGGTTAATGTCCATGCTAAAGCAGTAGCGGATGAAAATGGAGTAACAATGCTGTACAAAATTGAGAATGGTCCCTGTGACAAAAGTTTTGGTCTTCATGTGGCAGAAATTAACAAATTTCCCGAAGAGGTCATGGAAGTAAGGATTAATTAAATATTAGTATTTATTGTTAGTACAGTGCACGTTAATGTGGGACTAGGGTGTAATTATAATTTCTAAATCTGACAATATTGTTTGTTAAACAAACTTTGTTTGTGTGATGGTACTATATAATGATACTAAAGATATAACTTACAATGTTGTTATTTTAGAGTGCTCGCATGATGTCCAACATTTTAGAAGACTTTTCTAGCGAAGAATATAAAAATGATTCATTTGAAAGAGTAATTGAAAGGCGCGAGTTAAAAAAGGTATTTTCATTTGTCACAAATTGCATTTTACTACATATAAATTACGATTAGGATTGGACAAATTAGAGTAATATGTTAAATTATTGCATTTTTGGGTTTTCAGGAAGGTCAACAATATATTGACGAATTCAATAACAGAGCTGATGCCCTTGCAAAATTTGACAAAACCAACATGGATGAAGTAGCTCGTTTTAAAACGGACATTCTTAAACTTTACAAGGAAGTGGAAGAGAAGGCTAAAGAAAATCCTTATGTTAAGCATATCTTGGATACTGTTGACGAGGAATTATCTAACGAAGAACGAACTAAGCGCAAACAAAGAAAAAGAAATGTTGACGAAGAAGAAAAAAGCGATTTACCTCCTACCAAGCGAATACAATATGACATTTTTGGAAATCCAATTCATGATCTTTTGAAATCAAAAGAATGGCTGCTTCGCCGTGGCATAGAAATTGATCCCTTGCAAAATGAAGCTAGGAGACAACCTCTGACTGTTGAAGAAATCAAGGAATTACTGAGCGAAAAGAAAATTTTATCAAGAGAAGAATGGGAGGAAGAATACGAGGCATTGTCATATCATATGTATCCATTGCCTAAATAGTATTGTATTCTAAAATTCGGAATCAAAAGGGTATAGATGTGTAGTGTTTTCAAGTAACAGCCGTTTACAACGCAACGTTTGGGTTCAATGTAACTCGATTTTAAATACCTTTATACATGCACAACTCCCATTTTATTTCCATTAGTGTAACTATATTTACTGTTGGTCTAGATTTCTGTGGTCTAGACCTAGCCATAGAAATCTGTTATATTTGAGTTTGAGACTGAGACTGAGACTGCTAAAGCATATTGTGTAGTAATTGTCTGTATTGTCCTTACAGCAGAGTCGTATCATAACTTCGTATTGTAATGTTTGAGTATTGTTTGATGACGTTATAAATTATGTTATGTATAACACAATACAAAAATCACTACAATTAATTGTTTAAAGAGATCAAAATAAAATTGTTGTAATGATAAGGGTACAGCTTCAATATTAAATTTAAAGGTAATAGTAAACTATTTGATAAAACCGACGCTTATAGAACAATTTTAATATATACTAAGCAAAATAAGACGGAAAACAAATAATAATATTGATTGTTTGTATGTAATTTTGTTACAACGGTACGTAAAATAGTAAGGGATACAATGTAAGTTTTTACAAATTGGAGTGTGGAAGTACATTTTAATTTTCGTTCTGAATATCAACAAAAAGGATTAAATGCTATAAAAAATCATAACATACAGTACAAACTGGACAAAAACCTCGCTAGCGAAAGGGAACGCTGACTACAGTATTATTTGAAATGTTATAATTTAAAATGGAAATGTGTATCCTGTATCGGGAATATTGGTTAAGTTTTTTTGCATGTCATGACAAGTAAATATATGTTAGGTACCTATTTAGTACTTCTTTGGAGTGTGACTGATACGTCTTTCTGATTGTATAGTAACATACATTGGCACACGTTCTGTTTGGAATTTGTGTGGTGTGTGCATATAGGAGAAATGTAATGTAACGTAATTTTGGGTAGTGCAGACTTTGTACTGGACGTAAGGCAATAAAATGAATGAAAGAGGGAATGGAAATCAATCATTGTGTGTTGTGTCGATGGGCATCCATGGTTACATTTCTGTCCAGTGAGCTACATCATGTAGCTTTCCTTCCGTCCTCCACTTACTGCCAAAAATACTTTTCTCCGCTCGCTTTCCACTCTAGGATTTTTGTAGGGAAAAGTCAGAGAGTCTTGTACACTATATCTGATAACAGCCAAAGAAAATAATACGAACTTGTAAATTCCACCTTGGCTTCAGCCTCGTCCTCGTCGTCTAATGTCCAATTCCCTTTATTTCAGTTGGAATCCCAAACTTGTGCTGTGAACTTCTCTTTAGATGGTTTCTTCAGTCTTGTTCACTTGTACCTTCCTGTATGTCACGGAACATGTTTCTTGACTAAAGAAGTGCATTGGTTGCTACCAAATCAAATATGAACATTGTGCATGGAGGAATAGAGGCGTAGTGAAAAGATCGTAATATTTGCTGATCTGTTTTTGGAAGAAATAGAGGAGTTCATTGAATTTGTTTTAGTGTGTTTGAAGAAGTTTCATTCTATTGTTGAGCGGGCGGAGAAACACGTCTGTGTGGTTGCACTAGTGCGTGTTCACCTAATAACAGTAATTGCATGTTTACTTGTATATAATTGACAATATCATTATCAACATGAGTGACACGAAACGAGAAAAGAATAGTCGTCCGTTTTACGAACTCCCTGCTCACATCAAGCCTTGTTCAACAATTATAAAGGAAACACGCATGCAATTGCGTTATTCAGGCAAGCTAGGAAGTCTTGGAGATGGGGAGTGGGCAGAAGGCTCTTTGGTCAATTCGGGTGGAAGCCCTTCCAGCGACTTCGTCTCCATGACCAACGACTTGGCCAACATTTCTGCAAATCCGTCGGGAGCTCAAGGAGGCTATGGAGGAATTCGTGCTGTTAATACTCAAAGACCTTTTACTCCCAGAGACAGTGTTAGCCTGTGGGGGACATCTGCTCGTAAAAGACCTCCTAGTGCGATCACGTAAGTAATTACTTTATCTGTCAGAGCATCCTACATCATTAGGTACAGACATTAGGTGCCAGGTGCCAGTTCTATGTAAATATAACAAGAAAGCTCGTGCTATATTATAACCTGAAGCTGATTCCCTTTTAACAAGTCCTTTCTCGTAATTGGTACGATTAGGTATCTTTTTGTGCCACGTATGTAGAAATGTGATTAATGATTCTCTTTGTTAATTTGATTATTGTTGTGAAATGCGAATTTGCAGAAATGCTTTTGTTTATAACTAATGAAAAGATTAATTAAATTACATAGTTTTATTATACGTGATTGAGATTTTAGGCTTTGTGTTAGAAAATAATACTTTTCTGAGAAAGTTTCACTCTTTTGTGAAAGGTGTACTTTATATCCTGGAAAAACAACTTTCTCCAACAAGCGAGCCTGGACTTATAACAGTTTTAGGGATAAAAGTCAGATTTACACTTTTTTAAACTTATCCCCAAACTTTTACTGCAATCTGGCAAAGATCATGTTTGCATTATGGTTCGAGTCCAGCCAGTCTACTAGGGTATCGTTTTAATTAAATGAACAAGATTAAAATTATTGCATCAGAAATTCATTCTTGATGCATCTCTTACTCTTAAATTTAATTTATAATAATATTGTATCATCGTTTTTATGTAAATCGTCCGTATAAAAAATTCATATCACATTATCTCTTGAAATAGGCTGTCAAGACTTTCTCTGGATGAAGTTGATGAGAAACGACCGGAATCCACTAAGTTAAAGCCACTTGTTTCCAAACCGTTGACTGCAAATGTTTTGGATTCGTCGCATTCAGTTGATAATGATGTTATAGGAAGTCACACTAAGGAAATGGAAAGATACAAAATGTCTACCAAGCTGAAATCTCTATCGCTTCATAATAGTAATTTTTTTGCCAATTATTAAGTCGCGATTTTGCAACTTTATGCAATCATTCCTAGCAGTCTGTCGTCAAAATTTCGGGAAAACGCATACAGATACACTTTCTGTACTTGTTTTCATTGTCAAAACAAAGATTATGTTCGAAAATGGGCAAAATTGGTCTCTGGAAGAGGGGTTAAAGCTAAAAATCGACGTAACTTTAGTTCTGTTCATCCTAGAAAGTTGTAATTTATCTGTCATTGGAAGGCAGAGGTCAGGCGTTAAAATTTATTGGCACCAGAGGATCGCAACTTTCTAATATTCTGTTACAGTAGTTTATAAGTAGCATGTACGTTGTTGCGATTCGTATTATGTAGGTAGTGAATTCATAGTAGCATGAATTTCATACAATGTACATAGGTCCATTATAAGAAAAAGCAATTATCAGATAAGTATGTACTGATTGTAGTAGTAATTTTATATAGTGCTACACTGGTGTCCGTATAGATGAAATATAGAAAAACAGTCATAAACTCAAAAGTAGATGTTTTTTGCCGATTTGTTTTGTGATGTGCCATGTATGCCACCAATACAAATACAGATATATAGTGACAGTACCTTCCATATTTACATAAAATAACATCTCATCCTAAAAAACCTCACCATTTAAAAAAAAATTCACAAGATTGTCAAAAGTATCCCATCTTATATTTTTTTTTACTCTGGTCTCTGTTCACCCTGCAAAACTTTTGCCGTAAAGACCTAAAGTGTACAGTGACCCCACGGTCGTAGTTTATTAATGATGATGCAGTAAAGTAGGATGTAGTTCAACCAGTTCAATCAAAAGCATACTAAGACAAAGTGAGGAGTCAGCAAGAACAAAAGGGCAAGTTTTGATATAGAATGTTAATGTTGTGTTGCAAGCAATTTATTGTAAGAGTTTCCTGAACTGCAACTGCTACATAAATAATAATATTATTTCTATGCGATATGCGACAAATCATATTCATACCATAGTGCATGACATTTACATACAATACTAAGTAGTTTATGAACACAGCAAACTACCTATCAGATACTAACTACGCATATATACTTTATAATTTACCCAATTGTAAGGAAATACTTTTGGTTTGCATTGCATGCACATATGCACATAAAAGTGTATAAAATATGCAATAATAGTAGTAACAGCAGGGAAGGAGAGATCGATTAATTCACTAAATTGCATAGCAAGGAAATGAAAATAGGTGTATGCAAATACAGCAAAGTTTACGAATTGCTACATTCGTGTCAAATGCAACCGTAGAATACTTTTATGTTCTTTTATCCACACCGGTATGTCATTTCAATTTGCTAATGGCTACAAACTACAGAGTTAAGAAAAGCAACTTCTATTTATTTCCCTTTTCTAGGAACTTACAATTTGATCTTGACAAGAATCCATTTAAGTTATATCCTTGTGACTCCTGTGACTGTTCTTACCTTCCTTGCCTACCTATATAGCAATTTATAACTGTCTTTCAGTTTTAGGCTTAATGCTACCAAAATGAATAAGGTACGTAGGGTAATCTAAAATCTCAACATTTCCCAGTCTTATTATTGTTGTAATATTGACTTTATGTACTATTATTTATTTAAATAGAAAATAGCACATATATAATAGTTCATGGTTAGCATTAGTATTAAATGAGATATTGGTATCATACCTCAAATATGACGAAGGTAACTAAATTGTTCAAAGTAAGTCTATACCTATATTCTTATTTTTCTCCACTTTTTGTTAGTTAAATCATTTAGCATATTTAAGTGTGTCAGTTGAATTAACTAAAGTAGAATAGGGTAATTGTCTGCGCTAGTTTAGTTCTTACCTACCTTTATTAATAGAAAGGGGTAGCATCAATTGTCTTATCATGGAATTGATTGAAGCATCATTCTATGTATAAAAGTGACCGATTTTTATTGTCTACTTGTAGTAAAGAATGAGCGAGAGCGAGTGTCAGAATTACAGGAGAGGTCTGAGTTGATTGGCGAACCACGGTCGAAGAGTAGTGGAAAAGGAACAAGAAACTCCGATGGCGAAAGGGGACGTGCCAATGTCAATAATGTCGACAGACGAAATGCACAGGAACCCCACATGGTTTCGGCATCTACGACAACCAGTCTCAATTTTGACGAAATAGGAGACTGCGAAAAAGAAATCGATGGGTTGGAAGGTGCAGTGTCATATTTGGCCTCCTGTTTACGAGCTTCAGGTGTGCAACTTTAATGAGATGACAAGCAATTGATATGGGAATGACAGTTCCATGTCTTCCTTTCACTGCTTTCCTTTTTCCACCGTTACACTTTAATGTTTACGATTCTTTTACTAAGATTTGGATCCATTCAGTACATCCTAAATATTTATGGACGTATTTAGGTCAGATGCAGAAGTCAGAAGTTATTAATGCTCTAAAGAAAATCAAAGAAAACATTGAGGTAGTTAATTCAAATGATGCGACTAAAAGCAAAATTCTTAAGTTGGTTTTCAAAGTTGTGGAAAAGAATCAAAGCGACGAAGATGTACTCTTTTGGGCATCCTTTGTTCTCTTGCATGTAAGTCATTCAATATATGTCATCAAATATCATAACTTTATCGTGGAGAAAGTTGTTTTCTCTTGCAACGCAGTTACTCTATTTATAACTTTCTCTCAGGTGTAATTTGTTGATTAGATATACAGGGTGTCCAGGAAACATGTGACTGCTTTTAAAAATTAATAACTCAGAGATGACTGAACCGATTCGAATAAAATTACTTTTAAAAGAAAGCCCACTAATCCTTTAGTAAAATCATAATAAAGAAATCTAAGTACGCAAAACAAAAACCCGCCCGTGAGAGAAGCGAGGAAAAAGTGTAAAACCGTAGGTCGAGATTTTTCCCCCCTCGATTTTGTTTTAAAATATTTCGTCTTAGTAGGGAATAAAAGATCTTTACTTCAGGTTCAGACTCTTACTCAAGAAATCAAATTATTCAATAGTAAAACGAGTTTCGAAAATTATTTAAATTTGTTCCATATTACAATACCATAAAAACGATTC
>JABASH010004914.1:0-13035 GCA_019776445.1 Tomocerus maximus | reverse complement strand
TTTTTCCAACTGCTGCCGTGATGGCTCTTTGTGGATCTGATTTGGGCAAAAATTGTGCCTCCATGAAGAATTCTCAGACTGAAATCAGTTCTAAGCAGAAAAACTCTTTCGAGGTAATTATAAGTTTTATTTCTAAATGATAATTAGCTAAATTGCGTTCATGTAAATAAATCGCTAATACGAATTACTAAGTAATCTTGACATTTTCGTTGAAATGTTTCAGGTGAAAGTCGACGTGCAGCATTTCAAACCTGATGAACTGGATGTGAAAACTGTGGACAACTTCATTGTCGTAACTGGAAAACATGAAGAGAAACAAGATGATCATGGATACATTTCTCGGGAGTTCGTTCTAAGATATGCATTGCCAGACGGAGTGAAAGCTGATGCTGATGCAGTCACTTGCAATTTGAGTTCGGATGGAGTCCTCACCATTTCAGCTCCTCTACCAATTGAGAATAATATTCCTGAAAATGAAATCAAAATTCCGATTTCATTTACTGGAACGCCCGCTAAAATTGGCACTACAGACTCAAAGAAAGAGGAAAATCTTATGGAGAAAGTTACATCTGAATCTGATTCTCAGGACTCAAAGTAATTATAAGTCAGAGTATAAAAAATTATTCCCTTGTCTCAAATTTTTGGGAGAAGCTCATAATGCAGACCCATTTTTTGAATTGTTTTAATTTTTCAACAGAAATCATGAAACACTATCCATATCATATCTTTATACTTTTGTGTACAACTACAGTACAGTATGGGAATGTAGATCTCCTAATTTATGTTTAGATTATACAAGATGTCCATGCTAACTATATAGTTAACAAATATTTGATTAAGTATTCCTGTTGTTTCAATTTTCTTCCAACTAATTATATAGTATCCAAAATAAAATTGACATAAACAACCTATTTCAGTTCTCCAGTTACTAATTTTTAGCATAAAATCTCGCATTAATATATTAGGAAATGGTAAACTTCATTAAAAGTGTGTCATCATGCAATTAAATCTATCTGCAGCATTATTGGTGCAAGGAAAGCCATTTTTAATGCTTGATGCTTAAATAAATAGATGCTACGACAAGAATGCAGTGATTAGGACTTATGACATTTGCATTGTGGGCTGTATATTCAGGCAGACAAACGTTATCGGTCGAAATAACTTTGATTACTCTGATACTCAGACTACCATATTAAGGTATGTACATTCACAAAAATAAATTAGGTGATGTTTTATGAGTGAAATATAAACAGACAACGATAAAGCCATTGACCTGACTCACAGAAAACATTTTTACACTACGGACTGTTATTCTGTAATTCAGAATTCAGTACCATATATCATCTATTAAAGTAATAAGTACTGACTCGTTTGCTACTGCAATCGTGGTGATAATGTAGCGATGATTGATAAGCAAAATTTTAAGGAAGATATCACCCTCTAGATTCGTATTATCATATATTATGCTTATATACAGCTTACGTAGATATATGCTAACTGCGAACTGAAAAATTTGATGCCATACACTTTCCAGTTTCCACATCCAAGCCGTAGAAAAATACTTAGCTTGAGTTAATTGCAATGACATCTCACATACACAATATTATGTAATCATTTCTCTAAACTCGCTTTCCATTTATTCTGTCTTTTTATCCTCATTTTGAATTAAGTTTATCAACATGCTATATGTTGTCATCTAAAATGTAGGATCGTATAAAAGAGTTTTTTAAGCTCATTAACAAATGTCGGTGAAACATTGAACACCTAAGTAATTGTACTGGAAGGTTATTTGGGATCGGAATTTGGAAATAGATTAACTAGTACACCTACGCTTAAGCCTACAAATCTTAAGGTATACTATAAGTATAGTATACTATAGTAGATAAGGAATATTCCAAAAAGGATTGTGATGTCTGAGAGGACTGATCTCTAAGTAGTGATCTCTAAGTAGTGGGTACTGCAAAAATTGTATAATTATATAGGTACCTACGTAGATAACACAAACAAGCCATAGTAAACGAAACCTAACAAAAGGGAAACAAAATTAATATCATTTTGCAAAACTATTTGCTGTTCTGTCCGTCATTTTGAATGGTCTACATGTTGTTGACGACTAAAGACGCACACTTGGCATTCCTACGCATATACGGAAGAACGTAGCAAACAAATAGAACATTCTTAAAAATTGTTAAGTAAATATCAGTTCGGAATCCGAAGAGTTAGTATATATGGCTACCAATCTTGCTTCTTTGGTTAAAATATGCTTAATATAATACACAATACACAATACACATAACATACAAAGTCGTATACATTATCTTGTGGTTTAGGCAATGCTTAAATATGGCAGAGCGGAGGCAACAAGTTGGTGTAAAGGTGGTTACTAAAAAATTACCTATATATTTATGAGAGTAAGTATATATATTAAATAGTGAATTTAGCAAGGTGAGCATAAGTATAAACTTTTCTGCACAGCTAATAAAAATTACCATAATTATATTGTTGGTTTTAATAGAATATATTATGGGAACCCGAAGAATGTTCATCCAGTAGCATATTTGTCGTTAGAATTGCGCTTTAGCCAACGCTGTGTACATAGACGCACTAATAAGCACAAAAAGTACAGGTTTGTATTACTATAAGCATTTTAGTATCATTTATCATAGTACTTAGCATATGTATAGTTCAATAATAATAGTATAGTAGTGGTATAGATGTAACATGTAGGAAGAAGTTTTTTGTTGGTGCTAAAGTAAAGTCCCATGTCCCATTCCCATCTAGAACCCCAACTCGAGCGACCCAAAGAGAACTCGAACAACTCAACACAATAAATGTAACTTTACTTTCATTCGCTTTATGATGTCTGCTGGTTTACACTTTTACATGGGGTCTCCTCCATGATGGAGTTGGAGATAACATTATGATATAGGACATCCACTATGTTACGTTGTTACGTATTATGTAGTTGTATTTGTATGAATGGGTTACAAGGTTCTGTTTTATAAGGAAGTAAGTGTTCACAAAATTCTTCTCCAGACTCTCCGTACAATGCAACTCCTTTCAAGATTATCATGGCCAAGAAATAGTCCATATTTCCAATACTATATAGGTAGCTATGCAGATATACTATGTCTGCCTGCACCTAAGAAAGACACCAAGCAAGCATTAGGTTAGTAGTTAGAGCTATATATGTTAGAGTGTAGTCCATAAATGCGCTTTACTTTCACGTACTACAAGGTAGACTACAGTCTACAGTTTGTCATTTTAACACTTACCAGTGCATCTCTGCATATTAAAACCGAGATATCTAAGTATTGAAGAATATAAATGAAATGCTGAAGAATTAATAAAAATGGTTTACTAAATGTGTTGTAGGCACTTTTTGTAAGATTACCTACACGGAACTTTTGCGCAGATATGATTTGCATATTGTAATATAGGGCATAAGGGCAGAGCTGAATATTTTGACTATAATATATATCCATTTATTCTACGACGCTGTCCAGCCATTGTTAAGCAGCGGTGTTTCGGGGCTTTATGTCTTTACTCCTGCAGTCTGTCTGTAAGTGAGTGAGTGGGCATGATAACTCCCAAACGGATCTAGGTAGTATGTTCAAAATTTTTGTACATCATCTATAGGTCAATAATAATGTTGGTTTTCAAAATGGTTATCATCGAGCTTTAACCTCAGAGTAAAAAATCAATAGTCAATAGAAGTTTACCATAACTCAGGCACAAATATAAATAATGCGTTCAAACCTTTTGTACACACCATTGGGGTCCTAATAAATTTCAAGTTTGGAACAAGGCGTCCATATGACCTTTTACTTCCGAGTAAAAAGTCGATAACTAAAGGACAGATTGAGATAATATCGGTACATTTCGTGTCGTCAATATGTTATTCCTTTCTAACCGCTGCTTTGCGACAGCGTTTACCACGGTTTATTACTTAGTCACGTTATGATATTGAAAGGTCATTTGATCATAAAGCCCAAGAAAGTAAGTAAAGCATGCACATTAGTCTCTTTTTCTCCCCCTTTGCCCATGCACATTCAAGTTACTAAAGCTAGATCAGATAATATGATTACTACACTTATACTCTACAAATATAATTTCATTAAGAAACAGGCCACTATAATACGTAAATTATAAATGAATTAATTATAGGTGGGCTAAATTGAAGAATTAATAGGTTAACAAGCTTCATAAACTAATAAAACCTCTTGCAAGCTATGTGCTAATTTTAATTCTAATATTTTAATGAATGAATATTGCATTCACATGAGGTACATGACCTATTGACTTGACTTCTAGATGATAAAGTTATTATCTACAATAATACACACAACTTTACCTCCACCACCATATCGCAAATAAATATTTATATCAGTACATACTTTACTACATTCACAATTTGTCAAACTATAGCTATGCAAAGCGGAGGTAATAAAATATCATATAATGGCTTATTGCAAATTGTTCCATTATGACACTATCATATCTTATATTAATATTATAATAGTGCAATGTACTTTGAAATGTAATTCACATCACATTACAATTTGCATATCTGCCTTTTTCATAATATACAATACGAAATCCAATCCGATAGTAACTCTACCCTAGCTAGGATTGACGATGATGGGAATACGATACCAAAAGGCAATGAACCATTTGATAATAATTTTTTCAGAATTGAGTTTGTGTTCTAAGCACAATGCATTTATGATTTCATTTAAGTCTAGCATTAGAGATTTTGCATGAATTATCATGAGCATGAATAAATGCACTGCCTTAAAAACTCAATCAGCTGTATTTAGCATTGCTTTGAATTATTTTGTAGCTTACTTACGATGTGGTAATGAGACTAATGTCATATTGGGTACTAAACAAGATCAGAAATTAATTTGTTAGTTAAAAAGTTAAATCATGTTAATCATAAATGAAGTGAAGTATTGATTGTGTGTGTGTGCCTGTGTGGGCGATGTTCCGGGGTGAGTTGAGCTGAGCGCGTTTGGAGTTTTGAAATGGTGTGTATGATGTTATGAAGCTGTGACGTCATGTTCAGTTGTACAAATAGGGACAGATAAACGAGCCGCCATGTTACATCCCAGCAACTGAGCATGCCGTTCGCTTGAGTCCGGTAAGAACGAATAGACGCGCACATCGGCATTCTACATTCCGCATTCTCTCGTTGCTGGTTAGTTGTCTTGTTCTCCACTCTTCTGGTCAAGTCATCGGGAAATTATTTTTCTTTGTGAAGACGAGTTCTCAATTAATTAAGTTCATTCATGAAATAACTTCGTGGACAACAGTTGGGTAGAGGTAGAGTACGAGTTGAGGTGGAGTTTGGGACTTGAGGATTGGTTTTGTGTCGGGTTCACGTCGTCCGTTTTTTAAATACAGCACTAAAGGTCTAACATCTTGCCGACAATCAGCGATTATTTTCTGACATTCCAACGTTCATAACTGACTGAACCTTTGGTGAGTCCTTTTTAATCATTTTTAATAATATTTGTCTTTTTTGTGACATATTGCTGTATATATTTGATAATTTTGTATAATATTGTTTTGGAGGGGTGGGTGGGTGTTGGTCAGTTATTGTCAGCCATCGTCTGTCGTCACTTGGCAGTTGGTAATGTTGGCATTCGCTGGCAGTTATTGCCCCTACCATATTTCTTTTGGTGGCCACGGCCTCGTTAGAGTGTGAATATAGTTATCCATTATTCACTGAAAATATTTGCAAACGGTTTAGAAAAATCGGAGAGAAAAATTCTCCATTTTTTGCGTCACCAGGAAGTGGGTGATGTTGGATGTTTGACCTATTTTCATTGCATGCCATTCATTATTTATGTATTGATTGCCGGATCGGAGTTAATAGGTTTTATTGTCCAGTGGAATATCAATGAAATACCAGGGACAAAGAGTTATGATAGTTGGCGGACAAGCTCGTGTTTTTTTATATCAAAAAATATTTACTAATTGGAATTTTTCTTTGTTTAATTGCAGGCGCATAGAACCCAATCCAAAGATGAGTTCTTCAACTTGTTATAAATGTAATCGGACCGGCCACTTCGCTCGCGAGTGTACCGAGGATGGAGGTAACAGCCGTGGAGGCGGAGGACGCAGTGGTGGCGGCGGCGGAGGATCAACTTGCTATAAATGCAACAGGACTGGACATTTTGCTCGCGAGTGTACTGAAGGGGACCGTTGCTACAAATGTGATGGCACAGGGCACATTGCTCGTGATTGCAAGGAAGATGGTGACGGACGAAGCCATGATCGTGGAGATCGTGACCGAGGAGATCGTGGTGGTGACCGTGGCGGTCGAGGTGGACAAACATGCTACTCGTGTGGAAAGTCTGGTCACTTTTCAAGAGACTGCCCCTCTGGAGGCTCCGGAGGAGGTGGTGGTGGAGGACGTGGTGGCGGTGGCGGCGGCGGTGGTGGAGGAAACTGTTACAACTGCGGGGAGTCTGGTCATTTCAGCCGCGAGTGCCCAAATGAACGTAAATAGGACGTGCCTATTTAATCCAACTCCGATACCATGTTATTTTCTGACCTTGCTAACTTGAGAACTTTAGTATGAGTAATTTAATTTCTTGTAGCTTTATTACATGAGGAGAAATACTTGGAGCTACGTTTTCGTTACGTGGTCAATTTACTACACTTACATATGATTAATTGGTGGTTTAATGGAGTACTTTGAATTAACTTAAATGAATAAAAATTGAAATTAAATAACTTGTTTGATTTTCGCAGCTCATCACTTAAACTTTCAAAAACTGGGTAGGAATAGAAAAATGCATAAATAGTACTTTCAAAAACTAGGCAGGAATAGATGCATAAGTTATACTTTCAAAAACTGGATAGGAATAGAAAATGCATAAGTAGTACTTTCAAAAATTAGATAGGAATAGATGCATATAAGTTGTACTTACATTCAAAGATGGGATAGGAATACAAAGATGCATATAAGTAGTACTTTCAAAAACTGGATAGTAATAGATGCGTAAGTTTCACTTTATCAAACATGATAGTATTAGATGTTAAGTTACACTTTCAAAAACTGGATAGTAATAATTCCATAAATACTGTTACCTCATACATATTATATGGACAGTGATTCACAAGTTTATTTTTGCCATTACCTTTAGTAAAATATATGACTACAATTGTAAATTATTGAAGAAAAATTATTGTTATTCAGCTCTACCGAAGTGAACTGTAATAAACCGAATTAATTAGCATCAAATTCATCGAAAAAATAAATACAAATAAGCATTCAATTATAAAGCTTTGATGTTCATATAGTTGTTCTCTGAATACATTCAGTAAGCATAATAGTCTTTTACTACAATATCTTTGAAAAAATTGCTTTGCATCATTAGTGCTGAGCTTTCGACCATTTTTCTAGGGAAAAGTTTTTCAATTATGAAAACAACGATACTGACAGCGTAGCCGACAAGCAAAATGACAAATGCTGTGAAAACATCATTCAACCCTAGAGGCTGCTTCTGATTCTCAGACTTGGCCAAGCACGTCAGCGTTGTATTTCTCAAATAATTGTCTATTAATCGATATCTCATACCGTTATTGAACATCCAAAGGATCCTATGAAAAGGCAAATTCATGACTATTATTAGTTTTGCCATTATACTGAATTGTGCAAATATTGAATATCGCAAAATACGAAAACTTGTGTGTACTTTGAGTTGAAGTATTCTTTCAGCGGTGATCCTTTCTTTACTAACATAGCCACTCTAATTGGTCTTCTATTCACAGGTATTTTAGCAACAAGGTCACATGTTTTTACGATACTGATATTTTTCTTTTGGATTTCTGGATAAACTCCATCGGCAGTGCCAAGAAATACTGCATTTTTCTTAAGAACCTTCTCTATCCCAGATGCTATGTCAATAATGGGCTGTGTACCAACAAGTTCCGGCCTTTCATCTTTCACTTCCTATAAAAATAAAATGATTTGATAAATATTGCATCAAAAATAATTAAAATAAATAGTAACCAACAGAATACTTTAGTTTAAAAATCACATTTAAGATATATTCCGTATTCAAAGTTAGCGTGTCCCCATAAAACATAAACTTGGACGATTTGACATCAACCAAATTTCGAATGGGGACGACTTCTAGAGATAGAATGGATACTAATGCAGCAGAGTATGCTACATAAGACACAAGCCCAGTAAAAAGTCCAGAAATGAAAATGATTTTCATTGAAGTAGATTCAGGATAAACATGCCAACCTATTCACAAAACAGAAAACCTTATGCTTATAGCCCAAATATTAGATATAAATAATTTTTATTTCCATACCTTGTTGGCATATAGCTCCAGTAGCCCACAGCAGAGCCTCACTCAAAATTGTTTCTTCGTTTTCTTGCAAATCCGACATACGCTTTTTCACCCACGCCAGGGAAGATATTCCCAAAACTATAAGGATCCATGTCGAAAACATAGCCAGCCATAAATCTGTTTTGAATGCTTGGAGGAAAATATCTCTTATTGTACTTGCTGGTGGTTGTACGAAAAATCCAAATAATCTGCATAACCAATAAAATAATAAAAACATTTTTTCAGGAAATATTTTCATTTTAATTTTTATGAAACTACCACAATGGTTTAGGGACTTTATAGTTCCAATCCAATTACCGAACGAGATAATACATTAATATGAACATTTGAAGTCAAGACTGAACCCTTAATTATTTTGCTATTGTTTTCACTGAAAATCATGAATGTTTACGAAATCGGAGCCATTACAAATTGCGTGGTTTTTGATTTCAAGTTTTTCATCAAAAATGTTTACTTGGGTAATTTAACCCTTAAGCTTTATACTAATTAAATTATTATTAACTATTTTTAATGATTAAATACTGATAATTAAAAATTAAATGTTCAAAAAGTGAAATATGCATCTCACGTCATGAAATAATTTGACTGAAGAAAGGAAAATTGTTTGACCCGATATTCATTCAGCTCATGGGCCGTAATTACAATATCGATCTCATCATTCCGAAGCTTTGATCCCACATCATCATCGTTGGTGTTCAATTTACTTGCATAGTGTGAAACGTTTACAGCTTTAGTACTTAAGTTATACGAGTCTGTTAAATACATCCAAAATTCTAGAAATAACAAAAATAGCAGCTCATTAAAATTATTTTTATGAAGAATGTTATTTTTATGCTAAAAATTGCAAACCAGCATCAACTCCCCCATTAAACTGAAATGAGCCATTTTCCCCCGGATTTGTGCAGTGAGCTCTGTACGCATTTTCCAACTGAAAAATATTTTTTGATAGAAATATTAATGTTATTTTCATTACTATATAAATATTAACTGGCTTTTTCGAAATGTTAGATATTTAATATCAAGACTTAACCATGTACTAATATAAGGTCAGTATCATCGATATAGGCACAGATAGGTATTTAGCTAAGTCCATCCATGGTCCATCCCAAAGTAGCCGAATGTCTACACATGCACATGATATTCGGCTGCTTTTGGACCTTTTCGCTATAAAAACCTGTGCCCATCGGTGATACTGACCATCTGTGGACTTAACTATTGCTCCAGCTTTTATTTCACTTCCTTCCATATTTGATCTTCTTTGGCTTTTACTTAGTAATCCGTCAAGATCTATTTTTCCTTCACTAAAATCGACAATTTTATGTATTGCTTTATCTTTCTGCAAAGAATAGAGTTCCGTAACTTGATAGTTTTCAGATGAATCAAAGGAGTCATCAGTAGAGTTAAATTTTAAAGGCTTCACAACATAAATATCTTGTCCCCAATCACTAAACTGCGCGGCTGTAGTTAATATTTCGTCAGAAAGATTTTCTTGGTGTGCTTCCCCTTCCGGTACAACGATGAAATACATATTGGAAGGATTGCTGATCTTGGCAATCTATCAGAGTTCATAGACATAACAAGCAATCATATGTATTATTGGCATATGTATTACAATTTCAATGATGAATGAGGCATCACGATTTTAATAAAATCGAAATAATAGGAAATGGAAAGTATACCGAGTTAACCATGTTAGGAAGGGCAGAAGTGACTTCAGGAAATAAGACAACAACTAAACTCTGGTTATCATCTTTTTGGAATTGCAAAAGATAGCCAACGTTTTCCCAATTAGATGAATTTGACGTAGCAGTATTGTCTGAATTTGATATCGTCGTAGAATCGTGGGATTCCACAAACAGTCTTGAAAATTGATTGTCAAATGTTGTCGAATGTCTGAGATCGTTTTCAGCTAAAAAAATAAAATCATTTTACACGCCAAGATAAAGTTTTTCAGTTCGAATTTTCTCTTTTTCTAGCTATATGTAAATTATGTAATAAAAATGTTTGCGATTTGTCTGATTATTTACCTGCCACTGAAGACCAATGAGTCGAAGTGACTACAACAAAGTCATGATGGGGAAAGCTATTCATATTAAAAATGTTATATAACTGAGAATTTGTGAATTCGGATTGCGACTGTGTCGTCCATAGTGTGAATAGGATCATGGGGAAAGAGAGATTTACGGCATTCATTTTGCTATTATGAAAAGTTATTTATTAGCAAACGAAGGATTTTCTTCAACATAAAATTCCTTTATAGTTTGCCATTTTAAAGTTCAATTTTGAGGTGTATTGCAATAAAAACATTTAGTTTTGTAAATTGAGGTTGAAAAATGGACAACGGTCTATTACAATTATTATAATTTAATGATATCGCTTCAGTCTAAAAAATAAAGTTGAGGTGTGAGTTAAAATATACTAACTAAATGACTGCTGAACTGTTGCTACATGGCCTAAATATAATAAAGAGTGTGTACACTGTAGTCATGTAGTGTCCTATGTGTGCACGACAAGTTTACATTCTCACAAGTACAATTCAATAATCAAATTAGGAAAACGAAAGGCGCTTGAGGTACTTTGCCTTGCCTACATAAGTATAGTGCTTAGAACGTTTAATAAAAAAAATTGTATCATTATAAGTTGAGTTATATATATTAGATATAAGTACGTATATTGCTGTCAGACTATTCGGTGGAGCATCTACCACTACATGTCTACAAAGTACAAACCACGACAAAAGTAACCATTATTATTACTTTCTCCATTCGCAGCAGATGCGACTTTCTTTTCTCATGTACACTACATGTAATATTATTAAGTATTAAGTCGATATTGCACTTAAGAACTTTTACATAGAAATATCATTTGTGAATTGCCATTAACATTCAACAATTTGATAATTTACTTTATTGAGTAGGTAGCTTAAAATGTTTTACACAAATAAAAATGTACTTATATGTGAGACAGTAAATATTGACGCCTACGGGTAGAACTAAATACAATTTTTAGTTCTACATTTAGGCTACTTAATTTCTTATTATAATCATACGTTTTCTATCAATTTAATTGTAAAATTCACTACCAAACGACTACTATTACCAAGTTATGAAAATTAATTGCCTAAGTACTACCTTTACAAGTAAAATACACACTGATGCATAACACAAAATCCGAAAAGCGAAGAGATACCAATCAATTACAGCTATCAGTACGTAGATTCTGTTAAACATACTTAGGAATATTATATTCAAATGGTAACAATGGTATTTCTTTAAAAGATTGCACTGTATACTGTGTGTATAATATATAACGCGCCCTTATTACAGAATATAATAGAATATAATTATAAGCCTGTAAATAACTTGCTTTTGTTAAAAAATTAATGGATAAATAATTAATCGACTGAAAGAATAACAAAGAACATAGGTATACAATATAAAACTCCACAATCTTATCGTACATGATATGAATTTTATAAATATTATCTATCTTCATAATATGTATATACTATGTATATGTACACCGACAGCATTTGATGACCTAATTTTACCCGGTAGACCAAATAATTAATGTCTCTATTATATCAAACACACAAGCAACTTTTTCATTTTCAATTACGTCCGGTACTTGATCAGATATCAGATTCGGCACAAGGCAAGTGTCGTTATAAAATTGCTGTTCATGGAAAATTTTTGATAAGTAATTGTAACGTCTCGCTGTTTATACTTTCTTCATCCGCAATTTCAATTACACTGGAATTGCTGTCAGACGTATCAAAAGATATTTTGTTAGGACTACTGCTTGTAGTACTACAATCCAAGACATCTGATGAAACACTACCCTTACAACGTAAGAAAACTACAGAAGAGGAAGAATTTGCAGAGTCCGAATCGGAAACGAGAATATCATGAGTCTCAAGAGAGTCGGATCCGTCTGTCTTTGAAGAATTTGAAGTGTCCACACTATCATTTGGTTTTGTTGAGGTTAGTGTTGGTGTTGCGGTACTACACCTAAACACATACATGTGAAATAAATATAATACATCCTTATATTTTGTGCACTGCCGAAAGAGATTTTAAGAGATATAAATTTTTAAAAAATTTACGATGATAGCTAAAAGTTAAAAACTATGCCAGGAATGAAAAATTTCATTGAAAATAAATGAAAAATTGTAATTTTCACACCTTTCCTGTACTATGCAAAGTAATAACAAAATATTATTAGACTTACTTGTTCAGAGCAACTGCTAATTCTTTCATAACATCCCTGAACTCCCCGCAATTTTGTTTCACATCTTCAAGAATTTTATCAAAAATTTTATAGATTTCTTTTTCTTGTCCATCGGGCGATTCAAAGACTTTAGTACTTTCCATGTAAGCTGCTTTTGCTTCCTTACTTGACATCTTTTCTTGGACCTCTTGTAGTTCTTTAGATAGCATCGATATTTCAAACTTACTGTCTTTGTGCAATTCTTCATATTCAAATCTTAAAATTGAAAAATATGTTATTTGACATTCAAGAGAAGTTAATCATCCAAGATATGGACAAGATATATTTCATCATTAATTTCCCTAATAACTGCATCTATTCTAGTACTAAGCATAAAGGATTGGGTGTCATACGCTCTCAGTGGGAAGCTCCTCTACAAAACCACAATATT
>JABASH010004913.1:0-13039 GCA_019776445.1 Tomocerus maximus | reverse complement strand
TTCGCAGCATTTAGGCACAGTACACTACATAAACGACGTATCTTAGGAAAACTCGTTTACCAAATAAAATTTCTCGTCTAAAACTCGACTCCTGACTCAAAGCAATCTGAGTTTGAGTTTGAGTTTTTGGCATCATTTACCAAAGCCTCTATTATTGATTGCTTATTATGCTAAGCATTCCTAATTTTAGAAACCCTGTGATTGATTCCATATTTGCATATTTATATGTGGATAATAATTATAGGGAAACGGAACAATCCATATTATTAATTTTCCCCACGTCATTACATTTCATCTGCCATTGATTAAATCTCGGCGTGAAATTTCTGTCATTATTTTGTAAATTGAAGGGCAAACAAGTTTATAGTCTGAATTATGCACGGGAAACAATTGATTATATCAGAGAAAGGAATCCAAAGATAAGTTTACTCTACGATAGTTGAGACAGATGACATGGATATGCACTAAAAACCAAACGGGTTTTCTTATTTTCCAAAAGTCAAATTCAAGACTTTTAGCATCAGAAAAGACGTCTTCCTTCACAATATTAGCTTATCAGCCTCATACAATAAATAAGTGGAAATATCTAGTGCAAAAATGCTTTGTCAGGGCGTAGCAGTCTTGAGTGACGGGACGTGACGTATTGAGAATTTGGTATTTTGAGAAGTGTCAAGTCATTGTTACGGAGTGTTTCGCTTAATTTAACATGTCATTTTTGTGAAATATTATACTAAGAACTACCTCATGTAACGTCCACAGCACGGCGTGTCAGCTTTCCTTGATTTCTTAATGTGCTCGTATTGTAACTGCTGTCAACAGATTAGTATAGCAAACTATCGTGTGAAATGTGAAATGTAATTTTTATATTGTCTGCAATATCTGTAGTCTCCTATTTATTTACTCACGAAATACACATTTTCTTCTGAGAAGTCTTTAAAACAAGCTCAAGGTAAAAGCGCTGGTTCAGTGGAACAATTTAAATACACAGTATGATACAGCAAAATGTATTTAAAAAGTTTCAAACGAAAGGATTGAAATTGTCGCCTTCGAGTTATTTTTACTTTTTACCTTTACCTTAAAAATTTACCGATATAAAACGAAACATAATATTTTTATGAGCAGTATTTAATATGTTTGTCCGTATATAGGATTGCGTGACTCTAAGGGAAATTAAATACATATATTTCTAGTTTACATGCTCTTTTTATTATCTGTACACCCCCTAAGAGTATAAGTATAAAGAAAGTTAGGAGAAATTACAGTCATTATCGACTTTACTTTGCTTAACTTTAAGGAGGTGTGATAATGGGCATTGTGAGAGCGCTCTTTGCAGTAACAACAAATTTTCAACATGACACCGAATGCTACCAAGTTTCCTCAGAAATCGGGGTCTAAGAAGTTTAAATTAGAAAAACAATGCTGCCGAAAAATAGTTGCTTTGAGTCAAGGCATTTTATGCCGATTTTTGAGGGAAGTAGCATTCGATTAGAAATTGTGGGTTGTAGAAGATTCATTTCTAATGCATTGCATTATTGCTCTCACAATGCCCATTATCACACCTCCTTAATAGGGAACAAGGAATCTTTGCGATTGTCGCTTACCTGTACGATTGAGCATACTTATAAATTGGTTAGAGCAAGAGCACGAGGATTTTCTATGTATTGTGAATGTTTTCGGCAGAAAACGCAACGGCTAACTAAATTACAGGTTTATAGCCTTAAATTGCCTTAAGAGTTTGCGAAGGTGGCACAGAAACTAAAACATCTTAGACATTTAATCCCTGCATACATCTATATAGCTAGTATGCGTTTACTATATTTTCTGCCCTGGCTGTCACACTACATTAGCCATCTAAAGTGCATGCCAAAGCCTTATTCACAAATGACGTCTACAAAAATTGAATTCGTGATTTCTCTTTTCACCTGCATTTCTCGCATGCTACCTGAAGTTATGTCCGTCTTATCAATATTATGAACACATTAAATGTTAACTTATCAAACTACAAATTCTGTAAAGTGCATTAAGTTTGTAATACAAATATTGCTTGTTAAGGCTTCGGGAAAATTTTAGGAGTTCTCTAAAACTAAGTAGAATGAGTCACTGAATATTCCAAAAGTCCTGAGAAATGGTCATTTCTCATTATATAAATTTATAATGTGGCTATGTGGCAATAGTTAGTACACTAAACAATGTAATATCATTATCAGCTATATAGCATGTGGCTACAGTGACTGTATTATTACTTAAGTATAAGCCGCTGCTGCGGTGTGAATTACACTCAACAAAATCAGGCGGTGAAAATAACTTTCTTGAACACCTTGCAGGGGGGCCAGAGAAAGGAAGCAACTTTTCACTTACTATTCTACTATTCTGTGTGTACCTCTTTGGAATCTACTTACCACCTTCATTTCTGTACTGTGTAAGCTAAGATTAGGTGAATATGATGCAATATCAGATTTGTACTTAAGTGCGAGTATTGAATTGACTCAACCCTTCCTCACCCTTCGATGTTAAGTAGGAAGGTATAATAATGTAAGCACAAAGTATCTGAGTGAAAGCTTTATCCGATTATCTTTTAAGCAGTTATTGAAAATGATAGCAAATTCTTATTACCTTCCTACTTACTATGCACACAATTCTGAAGAAGAGAAATTTAAACTTATAAGGATTCCATGTCATAAATACTACCTATGCAAAAAATGCCGCCCACAAATGGAAATTTGGGCTCGGTCTTGGAAAATGTAGAGTCTTATCATACATAATGAGCTTTCTATTGACAAAAGAAAAATGGAAAGAAATAGGCAATAGTTATTTACTGGCTCATTGGTAAAAATACATAGTGGATGAAGCATGAAAAGAGAAACATAATTAGTGATTATGTAAACATCACGACTACTAACATAAATCCCATCCACCATCTGTCTGCCTATTTTCTCCTACTTATGATTTAATTTGTCTTCACAATTTCGGTGAGGCAAATAATCAAACTCCTTGGTAGTTGCAAGTCAACCCAAGTTTTCTGTAATTACAACACTTCTTAAACTTTAGATGAAACAGACAGGACGTCATGCAAGTTGAAGAATCCAAATTCAATGTCTCTTTCCTCGAATATCTTATTTAAGTATGGAATTACAAACAAATTGCGATATAGGATGACCTAGGCAATGTGCTTTAACAACTGCTCCTTCGTTGGGATAGGACTAGTATTTGCACGCAAGAAATCATTGAAATGCTCTATATAGAGTGCAATAGACATTTGTATTTGTAACAGTTTAAGTATTATAGCTATCAGTACTTCTGTACTACTGCAAACTTATAACTTGCATGGATTCCACTAATCTGAAGTCATTTGAAAATGTAAATACGTAATAATATTTTGCTTAAATTGCTTATATGGATAGGAATGCAATAATTAAATAAATTTCTCATTTCAATGTCGCTGTGTTTGTAACAAACATTTCCGAGAAACAATAGGAAGGAAACCCTTGAGCTTTTCTGTTCCCCTAATTGCAAGTAATATCAAAGTTTGTAGATTTGCCATTAATAGCTAATCTTGGGTTAGCCCACGACATATCCAATTGAGTTATGCCTTCCCTTCTCCTGAAAAACGCCCATTTACTATCACTAGTCTAATCTACAAATGTAACTAAATTTAATTTCCTCTTTCTAACTTTAATTATTCGAAGATAGCACAAACACAACGCTAAGTTTGTACATAGGAATTACAGATTATTAAATAAAAATATTTAGCAAATTAATTTGCAGTGGGACAAAAGTTGTTGGTTTCGTTTGTCAATTCTAACAAATAAAATAATAATAGATCTTGACAAACTCTGACTGATCTTTTACTTTCTATCCGTGTAGTTTAGCTATATTTAGCATATTTATTTGACAAGTATAGTTCTAGAAGAAAATATTTTTATCCATCCAAGAAGGTATACAGGTTACTCACACACTCACACGAAACCAGCCTACGAGTTTAATGTCAATGTGTCGCCAAACTTCTAAGAATTTCGTACGTCTTTGAGTAGATAATTCAAGTTCTACCATCCTATCCTGTAGTAGCAAGATTTGTAATGTTGCTGTACTATTTTTAATCTAAAATTACTTTATGATGTTTTCACTTTACTTCGAGAGAGAAAACAGTAAATCGTTTGGAAAAATATGTTTAGATGCAATGGTACTGTCCGTCAAATGGTTTACTTGTAGGTTACATAACTATCAAACGATTTCTACACAAGCATAGTTTTTGGGTTATATTTGCTGTCACAGTTTGAATTGAAACGCACAATTATAAAATTATATTACAAAAATTTCTAGCAATTATTATTCTTCTACATATTCTTCAACTATTATTCTTTTGGTTTTTAGCTTTGGATTTCTCGTTTGGCCGAAGATAATAAAAAATATGAAACTGATGATCTCTTCATTCGAAGTGACACTTGCGTGCACGATTTTGGTGTCCGCGGTATGTCTTGTTCTTTGTTCGGAAAGTGAAAACCGACGGCCGTCAGATACATCCACGATGTCCTTGCAGGATCGTCCTTACTGGTCAGCCGTCAATGATCCTGTCTTTAAAGACTACTATGAGGTTAGATTTACGTTTTGGTCCTTCAACTTTTATCTCATTTCTGAAGTATTAATCTATGGCAAGAGTTTGTATTAAAAGTCTAAACATTTGCTATTTTTAGTTCAGACAGCTCAAATGAGATGTGATATAACTCAACTGTGAAACTTGGCCAACAAATTTAGGAAAGCAATTTTTTCCCATAACATAACATCTCAGGAGAGCCAGAATGAATAGAACAATATATTTGCTGTAGTTGGTTTGTTTTCCCATGCACAATTTTACAAAAGTATGTATAGCAATGGTTACAGTTTAAAGAAAAACTTTTGTTGGGGCACCGTAAGAAAGCCCAGACCTAAAATTCCCAATGCTATTTGAAACCAAACTTGTGTCTGTAAATCATTGGATACCTAAAGAAGTTTCCGTTTTAGATTCTTCATAATTATGACATTGTGTCATATGAATCAGTATGACACTTTATTAAAATTTATTCCACTGACTCAAATACTGCCGTCACATGAATGACAAATGAAGTAATGCTAAAAAACAAACAAAATTCAGAGTAAATTTTATTTCTTTGCACTATCACTTCACAAAACAAAAGCATTCTTTTGGGTTTGGGACTAACTTGCTACAGCAAAAATTTTGTCATGATTTCTTGTATATTTTCCATAAATAATTGAATTTTCTCCGTAGTCCAATTCAGTCCCATAGGTAAATAAAATATATTCATGTATTCTATTTGTATAAACCGTTTTGAAGGATTTTTATCCGCGTGCATTTTATTTGTAAGTGAAAATTGATAAGTACAAGAGCAGTAAAATGTGTAATTAATATTCCGAGAATCTGCTAAATGGGTTTTGTCGTGCGTCATTGCCATATTGTAGTGAATGTATGGATTTTTGGTGTAATTAAACTGTCAGAGTCCTTTGGTATAGAACGAAATGTGATTTAAGTGAGTATGTTCCTGTAGATGTACAGAGGTGCAGATCCGATCTGGAAGCGTGCTCCTTCTGCAGGGTTCTATGGAATGCGAGGGAAAAAAGTTCCTGGGTCAAACTTCTACGGGATGCGAGGTAAGAAGGGTCCCTCGGGGTTTTTGGGCATGCGAGGGAAGAAAATGGAAGGGTCTGGGAAAGTTTCGCTGAACGGAGACATGGAATCTTTGGACAACTTACTGGGCGATATGTGGACATCTAAAGAGTCACAACAAGGACTCGACTTTCAGGACAAAATGTATAATTTTCCAGAGAACCAAGCAGCTGGCCATTTTGATGTAAATAAGAGAGTACCTACAGACGGCTTCATGGGCCTGCGAGGGAAAAGAAGTGCAGGCCCGAATAGCTTATCCTCCCACACGTCCCATTAATTCCAGCCATTTCCCTTATCATATCTCAAGGGTGAAATATTATGATTCAGCCTCGTCATCTCATCTTATTCTTTTTTAATTCCGCTAATTCTTTTCCTTCCCTCACTTTCCTCGAAAACACCTCATCGTCCCCTTCGGCTACCTTCAATTAATTCTCCGTTTAATACGTTCTAGTTCTGAATCCTAGCTAATTATTATTCTACTCCCTCAGCAATCAAATTCTAAATTAACTTTATCATTCCTTAGATTTGAGCGAAACTCCATTTCATATCCAGCCGCTTATGTCTTTTCATTACCTCATTCATTTCCCCCTCAATCTACTTCTTACTATATAAAATAATTTTTGGAAACTTTATTCTTTAAAGCGCACATTTTCCTCAGAATTGCCCTTTGGCTAGAAAGAGTAACTGACTACTGACGTGTTTAAATTGTATCATAATAAAATGTATCAATGTACCCCTACAAAGAGATAATACTAGATTAGATGATTCTCGTAGTTAGACAAGTTCCATTTAACTCCTACAGTATTTCTAATGTAACTAGTGGACTCTAATACTTTTAAATGTAACTGACAACTACTGTAATAGTAACGATACAATTGTATGTATGCGCTGATCAAATATTATCAGTTTATGCTTCGCATTAAAGTTCATGTGCAAATGTATTTGCCTATTTGACTATGATTAATGGGTTTAAAGGAAATTGATTTACTGGTAGATAAACGTGCTTTTACTTCATGTGTCTATGTCTATCGAAATGTTATGTTTGTACACTGGACCTACCTACCTACCTACTTATACCTTAAATACTACCTATAGATAATAATTGTGATTGATATCCACTAGAAAACAATGTATTCTGTATTAATCGATGTAAAAGTGGAGCGAATAAGCCTATAACACGACGATATCAAAAAGTAGTTCGTAGACACCTACATTACACATATGTACTCAAAAATGCACATTACCACTTATAATTAAATTATGAATGTACAATTTGCTGAACACTAAAGCATTATTTACTAACAAATGTTGTAAATGTAGTGTTCTATTAAAATAGATAACTATTATGTACTTATATGTGTGTATGTACTCATTAAACTCCGTTCAAATTAAACTAAGCTAGTCAGAATAGCGTTCTTGGACGAATCTCGCAGTGTCCCTTATTATTAGTTCTTATACAGCTAAATAATTAACGAATGAAAGCATTTTAGCTTATCGCTGTGTGCTTTGCCCAACCCACTTCTACTAAACTGTTGTTAGAAACAATTATTATTTACACTTTTCCTGCTAGTTCGTTATGACATGATTTCGGTGATGGAAGGATGGGTGGTGTCCATTGGATTCTATAGCTGTTTACTTACATCACTATTGCCAACCTTACAATTAGATAAGCAGCCTTTGTGAGGAAACACTCCTATTGCTCCTAAAAGCTTGACAGATTTTACAGTTGGGGTTTGCTGACGACTAGATAAACAAATTATATGAACCCTTATTATTATTTTCTCCTAGTTATCCATCAAATAGAGTCGTGTGTGAGCATAATTATCAGGTTATCATGATCACCCATCGTAGATGATTGAATTATCCTGGGGGAAGGCGTATTGTATACATATCTAAGGGACGTACATGCATACTATACGTACAAGAGTATTGAGACAAGACGACGAGGCTTTCTACCGTGCTATACTGATATTACTGATCAATAAAGTACAGAAACTCTTACTTACTACATATACACAGTTACAAATTATAACAAAAAAAAGTCTGCCACTTTTTGTTACCCTAATTAGTAAATTCCCTCAGGGTTTATTTCAATTAGAAATTGTAAGTATGTGGTACTTTAAACTGCAATGTATTGATTATTAACTACTTATGTATATTGAGCAGAATAAATGTAACCATGCTTGATATTAAATAAACTCGTGTAGCGTTGTAGATTCTTTACTCTTACATGCACACATAAATATATATATATGTTTTACAATTGCGTTTCGAATTAGTTTAATAATTAATCTAATATTGTGTATGACATTTACCTGTCTAGATCTACTAAATAATATCCCAAGTAAACCTTAGGTATATAAGTTTAGATTATGAGTGTAGGAAATGATATACAAATAACTATATATGTAACGGCCGGCATGGTACTTTATGCAAGCTGCGAGACTTTCCATGTAATCAGTGTTCGCCCATTCCCACCTTTTGGGCTTATCTCACACCCACCTGGGAGAAATGGGAGAAACGGGAGAAGTGTTAGAAGTGGGAGAAACGGGAGAACCTAACACTTATTTGAATTTAGCGGGTTAATTACACACTCCATATTGCCCCAAATGTCACTTCCTCCCGTTTCTCCCACTACTAACTAACACTCCCACCATCCTTAACTCACACCCACCTCCCGTTTCTAACAGTGCGTTTCTCCCACCCTAACAGTGGGAGGGCTTACACTGCATGTAATAGTTACCTTATACTTACCGACTTACTTATTAGAAGGACATTATTCAATAAATAAATATATGAAATAAAAGCAAATTTCCAGTTCTCCTCATTTTCAAATCCATAAGCTTCATACTGTTGATACATCGGTGGGGATCTAACTTGTACTTTAATCCTAATAATGAAGTCATGTGAATGCCATGCCAATTTTTAAATCGTATTAGGATTTTCTCATCACTGTGACTTACCAATTAGACTAATTATGAAAGTTGCAGACCTGCATTCATAAAGCTTTACTATTCAGGTTACCATTATTTATAAAGCCTTCGCATTCATGATTTGTGCTATCCTCATAATATAATTGCTCGAAAACCATATTATACTGTGCATTGTGCAACATCATAATATATGACCTTTCATTCTACGTATTTGCTAGTGCACCTTCGCTTTTGAATTACTTTATTGGGTTGGACTGCCGTCTGTTGCCACTCAAAGCAAAAGTAGTATTATCTGTATCATTGTGATAATAGGATCTACCACAACTAGAGACAAAGTTGCTTAAGAGATTCTTTTGAATGAGCATTTCACGTTACCCCTCTTCCCCTGGCATGCAGATAAAAGTGTATGTTCAATTATAAAATTTTTGAAAACTTGTCGTTCCGTTGACCTCAAGTTTCATAATCCGAAGCCAAAATTGAAAAATGTAACTCCAGTCAAAAGTTACATATGGACTCGGATAGATAGACAGACAGAATGACTTGCTTAAAAAAGTTGAAAGAAGTTGATGTTTTCCACTTTGCCAGCTTATGGCAATGGCAACATCCGAGCTAGGATTTTTCCTACAGTCTTATACCTATTTATATTGGTAGGTTTTTGTAAGACGCAATGCTGCTATTAGTATTGGCAACGACTGTAATACCCGTTGAAAGCAATCACGTATCTACAGCATAACGTTTTTTTTTAACTAAACAGCTCTGTCTTACACCAAATCGAAGTTTAATCAACAGTACCTACTTACGTGTAGGTACCTATCATATTTTGGGCTACAGGATGGATTTACTTTTTTGGCACGTCATCGAAATGCCTGTTTAACTATTTAAAATCAAGATGCTGTTAGTTGTGTTTCAGTTATAGTATTATCGCAAAAGTAAATCGCTGGGTATGGAATATAAAATGAAAGGAAGGTGTAGGTAGTAGGTTATTGTTTATTGATAAATAGTTTTGATAAGCTCTAAATTCAATAGTTACAAAAAACAGGTATATAACAGCGTGAACCGATATGCTTGTATTTAGCAGAGTGCTAAGTAAGACAAGAAATAAAATTTTAATATGTAACATTGGCTTTATATAAGGATTCACATGCAAAACTTTCTATACAATACTATGTTAGCTGTAGCGGCTCTTAAAAATTTACAGGTTCGTCAATATCAGTTCACAGTGCACACAACTGAAACCAAGTGACAAAGACCACAACAAAACGAGTTATTAAAGGAGCAATAACAATAATATTATCTGTAATCCAACATGTTTTGTTGATAAATTTTAGTACAGCAAGTAATTATATGATTTTAGCATGCATGAATAGAGGCTACAATTATTTACTATTTTTACATAAGTACGTAGTACGGACACTTTATAGCGAGGCGGTCTCGAGTAATCTCAAGCACAAATGACTGGAGTCTATCATCCTGGGCTAAAAATTCCGCTTAAGTTTTTCATGAGGTGGATGAGAGTAAATTTTTTATGCTTATCAACCGACTTTCCCTTCCTTTCTGAATACTAGATCACTGAGCATTGCAGCTCCTTAAATTTATAAACAGTACATACCTACATGCCAACATAACTGTGTATAGCTATGGAATATTATGATTCGTAGTTCCTCAAATAACTGATGATTATTTTACTCGTATTTTTTAAATTAGAATCCCTTTTTTCAGTTTATTTAATACCTTCCTCATTCCTCGGTAAAATTCATAAAATGCAACAGTTAACATGAGATGGAAACAAATTAAACAATACTTATGTTAATATTGTCAGGTCCAATCAAATAACGTATCTAGGCAAAAATATTTCAATTGAAAAGCAGGAAGTGTTTTTGAAATAGCTTTTCCCTACTAAATTACTTATGTGGACAGTCCACTAGGATATACTATATAGTGAGAAATAACAACGATAATTACACACACTAATGATTTTTGGAGTCAAAATGACGCTTAAATTTTAATAATGCAATAGAATATTTCGAGATACAACAATTGTGCCTATTGCTGTAGGGATTAGTCTAGCGTCCACCCCACGGGTTAAAGCGAGCTTTAGGAGCTGCGTCGGTTTTCGGAGAGACTTGACGCTTTCCTCCCCATGGATTGAATTTGTCTCGTTTTTCGACCTCAGAAATATGACGGTACATTTCGAATTGGAACGGGCTGAAACTTTTCTTGTAATAAAACTCTGGAGCGATATGAAATGGTGAACACAAGAAAGTTACATCATTGAGTTTCAACCTTAATTCTGGCATGAGTTGGATCTGTTTGCTCTCCAAGAGGGAAGAAGGGTCCTCTTCTTCTATTTCCGCTTTGCTCAAGAATCGATCTTCCACGTCTTCTTTAGCAGCAACAGTGTTACCAGATTTGAGAGTTGCATTAATCACAAGCAGAACCGCAACACTTGCTATCGATACTCCAGTCATTTTCCCGTTTTCTTTCTTCGGTGTGCTGCTTTGCTTTTGTCCCTAGATTAAACAGACACACTTGTCACATTTTCAGTTCAATACTACTAAAGATAAACATTCCACAACATAGGGAATAATTACGTAGGTGCCGATTTAACTGGAATGTCATTTCAAAAGGAATAAGGAAAACATTTATTGCTTTATGTATTTAAGTACTCAGAGTAGTTTACAGACTCAGTAATCCACAATCCCTGCACAAATGTGCACCATTAATGACATTATTTAACTATATATTGACAACCACTAAAGGTTTCGCATATGGACCGAATTTTTGCAAAGGGAAAGTACATTTAACACTCTGTATGGTAAGTTTTCACTCAATATTCAAATCGATTAAGGCCGTACTTTAGTCAGGAATGACCCTAATTGACACAATGAAAAATATATGCAACCAGTAATATATTTTTTGCGCTATCTGCATACAACAGTGGCGATTGTAAGCGCATTTTGTTGAACTAAAGTCTAATCGTTGTAATAAAATTTTATGTAATTAAAAAAACTTACAGATTAGGCTTCCAAGCTTTCCAAGTTTTCTAAAACTATACTTGAAAATTTAATGTAGGTATTTAGTTATTACAAAATATTTTCTGGGAGTTCAGAATAAAGATAAAGTCTTCTTGTTGGGGTACATGTAGACTGCAGACTTTCACTGGGAAAATTGGGCTTTTATAGCATACTGTAATGATATGATTATTCGATTCGCCTTTATTTACAACTGAGTGGATAACTTTCCATAATTTTGATTAGCAGTGCAAATAGGAATTAAGTGTCCTTAGACCGACATATAGTGGCAAAGAATAAAAGGGGTGCATTTTTGAGAGTTGGCAGCTTGGGGCTCTAGAGTTTTGTGGATCATCCGAATCAAAGTTTGGAACTCCCAAGAGAGACCTTTCAGATAGAATATTTTCAAAAGACAGGGATAGGTATTGGACTAATGACAATATTTATCTGTGGAGAGGATGGGTTCTCCCACAACCTGTAGGTAGCTACTGATAAGTTTCAAACGAAGGTGGTGAGAATCTGGGCTCTCATTAGTTTGGGTAATTGAATGTAGCCCGATAAAACTCTTTGGACCAGACACAAAAAGCTCTTTGCGCTCTCTTCAACATCAATTTCCTCTCCGCACAACGACAAATCCTGGAATGCATTAGAATTCATTACATTAGCCATTCTCTCTGTGTTCGGTTTTCTGTCGCTACGATTTTCTTTCTGACCACCCCCTCGCTTTCACTGTCCTACTTCTGTTCTCTCTACTTCTAACTTCCATACTTACGCAAGCATAATACTATATCATCCCAAAATAGAAACTAAAATATCTGGGCTACCAAAATTATCTCAACTGGATATGACAGAATTAAATATTACTATGAATTTGGGTATTATGAGTTAAATTACACCACAAATAGTACAATTTTCTAATAAACTCTGGACGAATGGATGGAGGAAGGCTTTTTCATACTTGCAACTTTCATACAAGCATCTCGTCTGACATATCTCTCAAAGCACCGACGTACCTCTACCTTCAACTTGGGTAAAGAAAGACACTTCTCAGTTAAGGAAATAGGGACACAGAAAACAAATGCATAAACACAGTGTCACTTAATACAACCCCTCCCCCCAGTATGAGAATGCTTTGGGTAACAACCGTAAGTAATTAGATTCCGCTGTCTATAATGCTTTTGTCACATATCTATATTTTATATTACAGGAAAGAAACTTATGGTTAAAAAAATATAACCTATAATATGTTAAAACTTGACAGATAAAATAGTCATCAGTCATCATAACATATTACCTAATGATACAATGTGGCAGGCATTTGCTAATAAAAATGATTTGACAATTTGGTTATAATTCTATATTACTTGGCTTTTGTATAACATATGTCATAGGTATATGATTTGTACATTTTGTGTGATGTGATAGAAACTCAAATA
>JABASH010004912.1:0-13045 GCA_019776445.1 Tomocerus maximus | reverse complement strand
CTTTCATGGAATTTTAAAATAAAATTGATGTACAAACTTACTAGTACGTGTATAAGCTCCCCCACTGTACAAATTCACTGTAACATATATATTGATCATTGATATAATGACTAGGATATTGCATTGATGTAATTATGCAAAATAATAAAGACATCAAAACTGACCAGGATACACCTTAAATTCTCCACAAGGTAATCCAAGTGGCATACATATGGGCTGAACAATAAGGCCCTGTAAGGATTTAACCTTAAATTGAATGTGAACCCACTGCCGTAGATTAGTCATTGATTTTTCAGGGACACTAGCAAACAATAAGCATGTTATGAAGAAAATTTCTGTAAAATGGACTTATCAAGAGGATGGTAGTCTGGCTACACTATTAGACCAAGTAGATCTTTTTAAAATAACATTTTGGTTTTGCTCATTGTTTTATAACTTACGTGATTCTGGAGAATGAGATCTGCAAAATAAAATTCAAATCATCTTACTAACCACTACCTTTTACTTCAAAAATAAATTGGTTTCAGTAGATAAAGAACTTACTTCTTCTACATATCCTTCGGGTGATCTTTCAGAAACAAAAATAAAAATTAATGAGCCAAATTAAAGAAACTGTATTGTGAGTCATATGATAAATAAAAGTGTGTAAAAATACCTGCCATCTTCATTGTCCGACAACCCTACCCTATAGCTGTCCTGGTTCTCTTTTTCTTTGATTTCATCAAAAATTGGCAAAAAGTCCTTCATGTGATTCCATGGTTCAGTGTCGTCGTTCCTCATCCCTATACAAAGGGGGATCTTTCTATAATGGCTCTCAACTTCATTACGTTCCTTTGTCCTTACTGCTGCGCTGATTCTTTCGACTTTTGCGTTCCAATCTTTTAAAATAGGGTCTTCACAAATCGGATCCAAGCAAAGTGTCATTTTTAAGGGTAGTAGCACAAGTAAAACAATTATCCTTTTAAACATTCTGATGTTTCAGCCCTCACTATAGTTAATTTTTACAAAGAAGGCAGAGATACGATACGATTGCGATTCAATAATATAAACTGGTATCGGAGGAATCCCTGGACAATTTCATTTGATTTTCTGACTTTGATAAACCATATCAGTTTGGACGTTTGGAATAAAACTTTGAACAGACAGTTCTCACTAGTCAAGAAAGAATCTCTAAGACGTTTTCTTATTATTTCAGTGTCATTTCATAATAAGAATCAAGAACTTGACTCAAATTGATTTAATTGTTTTCTTCGTCATCTTAGCAACTAGGTAGTTACAGTGACATGGAAATTAGGATACCCACACCAAAATCTTAGCATATTTAAATAGTATACCAACTGAACATAGTGCATAGTACGGTATACTAATTATTTATGCTAAATTATTTTGTGGGTAGGAAAATGGGGGGGGGGGCAGGTAGCCCGACTCTAAACTAAAGAAAGACTTATCTTATTATTTCATTGTCATTACATCAAGATGGCTCGATTTTGTTACTTCGAGCCATCTTGATGTAATGACAATGGGAAAATGGGGAAATGGGGGAGCAGGTAGTCCGACTCTAAACTAGGAAAGCGAACTTTTACGACGTTATATTATCATCAATCTCAAAATAGACCATAATAAAAAAATGTGACATTTGTAGACAGTGCACGGGAGAGGGGTATATTTGTAAATCTCAGAACTATGAAAATGATAAAGAGGAAAACTATTTATGAACTCATAATATACCGTTGCGTTACAGTTTTCGTCATTATTAGTCTTGTTACTACAATCTGATATAATGGACCTAAAGTTTAACGTAAACAAAAACCAATAATGAAACTTGTCCATTGCTAATGCTAGATAATTTTTGTACACTATCGGGAATAATTTACTACAACAAATGCACATTTATACAATATAATAGTTTACCATGTGTTAATTTTATTTCAATATACACAGTTTTTGATGGCAATATTGCAACGAGACGATTTGGTTGCATTGCAAAGCTAAACAATTATAATTTAACATGTATGTGAAGTGAACGATTTTTGATATTTGTTGTAGTTGTAGTTGTAGCACAAAATTATAATACCGTGCAATAACAATTTATTTTTATATGCCTGCACAGCTCTAAATTATTAACTACTTCTAATTGTTTCGTTGATAAAAAGTTTACACTATCTTACCGCTAATTATTGACTACACGACAACAACACACACACACATTTACACATCAACCAAGAAACAGTTTACAAACGTAACAACAAATCCATGCCTAACGAACAATTACGTACGGAAATATAATTATTACGGGTTATAAAAATTGTACAGTATATAATAGTCTATTCTACGGTATCTACTATGCTTTTTCAGTTAATTGAAGTTATGTAGTATAACAATAATGATTATAGGTAAGTCACTGTTGGGACAAAACTTTAGGAAATGTTGGAGCAACTGTTGCAACACTTACTACGCATGTAAGATACAAATGCAATCACAATAATTATTAATCATCGAAGATGTACAGAGAATGTTTTAAATTCACATAATATTCTAACCAATAAACGACATCGAAAAAATTAATGCAAAGGCGAAATCGTTAATAAGTTTACTTGACTATTGAATACGTGTTTAAGAATTTGAAATATTACAGGCGTTTTTCTGAACTTAAGTATAAATAACAGAAAGAGTCAAATTTAATAAGTAGATTGGAAATACAATTTTGAAAAAGGGATCATAATGTAAAATTACAAAATTCATTTCATTGTAAGCAATCTGATTTTAAATTATAAACATTTCGCTGAGTCAATTTAATTAATGTCGCGATACCAAATTCCTGATAATTTTTGTCGGTAGTCAGCTACATATAGTATATTTCATGTGTACATTTAACAGACTTGAGATATTTTTTAATTTTAGCCCACATTTCTTTGCGAAATCTGTATTCCAAAACAAACAAAATCTGGAGTTAATAATGGATTTTTGTGTGGAACATTATTCTACAACACGAGGCGAACGACGAACTTTGATTCAGTCTACCACATTGTGTAGTCCATATCTTCGTTCCCAAACGTCATGAAAAATCCAACAATAGTGAGGAATACAACAACATTTCCTGCTATTACGTACCACATTGCTGCTGCTGTTATCTATAATTAAATTAACGGAATATTAATTGCATTTTTAACATTGGTAAAGAAAACAATAAACAATCTTATACAATCGATCTTTTCTATCTACCGTGGGAGGAACAGGAGAACGAGCCAACACTATCGGAAGCCCAAAGGCCGATATGATTATGCCCATCGTCAGGAAAATTGCTAACTCTTGACACGCATTTGAAGGTCCCATTCCAGAAGACGAATTGTATCTACGTGCTAGTAACATTGGGATCGGTGCAAGCATATAAAAGATTATGACGAAGAATGGCCACCAACTGCAATTCAAAATATGCGTGTACAATTAAATGGATATCACCAAAATTATTATTATTATTAAATATAATAATATTATAATGTAAGGGAGAGCTATTACTTTTCATAAAGTGCACAGCCAACAACCAGGAAGGTCATACCAACAGATCCGAAAAACGCTAGCGATACCAATCTAATTCAAAACATATTAGTACCTTGAGATTAAACTGCCATTGACACAGTCAGCATAAAATAAAGTATAATTTATTGTTTATGTATAAATCTTACGCTATCGTGGTGAAAGTTTTAGGAATGCATAGGTTAAGCCCGACATCACAGTCATTTCAGCAAAACATTTCAAAACATCAAGAGATTAATATTTGCCAATAAAAATATACTTTACTGTAAGTTATATAAGTAGAAACAAGAAAACCACACGATTACCTTTGAGACCAGCCATGACTGATGAGAACAAGTGACAACTGACTGTTTTGTTTGGTGATTAATGTTCTCCTCTTCTAAATTGTCACTTGACTTATTTCCAGAAGTCAACAAAATGAACACAACTGACAACTGATTTGAACTTTTGGCTTTTTATTTAATCAAAAGTGGCACCTATGACTAAATAAACGAAAGATATAACCATATAAAATATTATAACCAACTATTTANTAAACGAAAGATATAACCATATAAAATATTATAACCAACTATTTAGTCAGCTAGTAAACTGACAATGCAATCTGAGTTGGACAATAATAACAGCACTAAAGAATGGCTGTTGAATGTAAATTGACGTCGACGTCAGGAGGTCTTCAGAATTGTTGACTTGATGACCAGGACAGGACCAGAATGTCCAATCTTCAATCTTTCTGGATTTGACTAAGAAATGTAAACAACAATTGTTATACACTTTCTTGTTATACACTTTGCTAAAGTACACAAATCAAGTATCTGTCCAGAACATTTCAATGATACCCGCGTTTATTGCACACCTGTCTAAATACTTTTTGCTAAATCGTCTAATTGGTGTCTGATGTCAGATGCTGGATGTGATGATTCACTATCAGTCACTTCACTACACTATAATAATACACGTATGGAACAAAGCACATCACACAATCACACACACAAGACTACTAGTCCAAGCAGAGCACGTCCATTAATT
The DNA here is from genome assembly GCA_019776445.1 of Tomocerus maximus. Taxonomy (NCBI): domain Eukaryota; kingdom Metazoa; phylum Arthropoda; class Collembola; order Entomobryomorpha; family Tomoceridae; genus Tomocerus; species Tomocerus maximus. The sequence goes on along the minus strand of JABASH010004912.1, from coordinate 8,482 downwards.
ACGTTGGTAATTTCTGGGGAGGTGATTCTGGAAAGCCGGAGAAGATATCATCACATTCACATTTGAGGGAATATGGGTTAGGACGTTGCCAAAATCGATTTAAACAATTATTTGTTTGCAAATGTTAGCTTTTATTGAGCTTTATCTTCTTTTTCTGACTCTATAGCCTATTTTGCAAACTATAACAATGCTACCTACCTATAAATTAAAACTGGATAAGTTTAAATTGCATTCAAACTTTAACGAAATCTTTTAGGTAGTTTGGAAGAGGGGGATTTTGGAAAACAGATTGAGAGGAACTTAGGAGGGGTTTCGAGTAGTTTCATTTGCATGTATACTCCTACTCCACCAGTTCAATGATAACTCGCCTAATTGTCAATCAATCTGGGCATAATTAGTCTCAAAATTTAGATTAACTATCCTGGAGGGTCCTAAGTTTGAGACATTTCTTAATTTTGACCTGTAGAGGTCACAGTGGAAAGATTTCAATAAAAAATATTTCGGCGGGATTAGCTTAGGGACTAAAAAAACTAAATGACTTTTACGGAAAAAACGGCTTTTTGGGACCCTCCACAGGACACTGAAAGAATGTCTGGTAATAAATGAATTTTCCAAAACGAGTTGTTCTTGACATGCAATTGAATTCCTGAAAAAATAAAATTTGAACGTTTTTGTACTCAACGCAATATAAATGGATCGAGTTCACACCAAGTTCCGCTAGATACCTTGACGGAGGGGTGTCTATCCTTAAGAGTAGTATATGAACTCAAAAAGTACTCAACGCAATATAAATGGATCGAGTTCACACCAAGTTCCGCTAGATATCTTGACTGAGGGGTGTCTATCCTTAAGAGTAGTATATGAACTCAAAAAGGGTCACAAATTGCAGACGTCATTTATAGATGGTCTTTCATAATATCATTTTGCATATTTCGTAGTACTCATTCATGTTAGTCATAGTCATAGCATATGACTGGATGCACATCCACAATATACAGGGTTGATATAATAAAATTGTGATGTAGGCATTACAATCTTAAGTGTTAAAAATATGCAATGTCATCTATCGTAGACCGACAACTACTGTCAGCAGCAGAGGCTTAATTTATTTATTTTAAATGGAAATAAATGACATTTAAGTAACACTTGATACTTATGACTTATGTGTAAAATGTCTCTTTTTCGCATTCATCAATAAACATCATTGTGAAAAATAATTACCAATTGACCATTGAGCTAGGAAAGTTACGTATTGTGTGTTATTCTATTTTTTATTGCTCGAATTTAATTTAAAGAGTCTTTCCCGAAAACATTTTTGTTTATGGGCTTATTGCGTTGACATTTATTTTTTTTAGAATTGGATAATGAAATACAACAATTTTATTTCTTAAATCTTGTATTGTTTTTTATTGCAAATGAACAATGATCCGGCTTAATAGCATGTGATATTTTTAGCCAAAATCCGAGAGATAAAATCCCAAAGATCCATAAAAGTGTAAATAAAAAGCCTTCAATATATAAAATTAAAAAAAAATAGTTTGCTACGTTTGATGTAAATTCTCTGGTTGTAATTTAAAATAAACTGATATCTCAGTATTTTATAGAGTTACTTTTTATGATTCTGCCCGTCTATATGCTTGTTCTTGTATTATAATAATTCTGCTGACAGAGCACAGACATTTAGAATTGAAAAATATTGCTAGGCTCTTTCGTAATCTTTTCGGAATAAATAACCCTTTTTCAAGTAATAAAATGAATAATACATTCTTGTAAGATGACAATAATGAACACTGGGGCCTATACTACATAATTATATACTGGGGCCTATACTATTATCTTTATTCCGTGACTGGGGCCAAAAATTCCAACTTTGAGTTTTAACCCGACGTCCGTAGGAAAACATACCCGACATGTAATGGAATTGATATGTAAAATAGAAACCAACCACCTATTCCAAACTTAAAATCTCGAAATCTTTCTACATCTTCTATTCTAACAAAATATCAAAATCACGGTTAAAGTTTTCTTCTGAAGATTCTGTGGGTATGTCCTGAGCTGTGATCCTGTTCATCAGCAATACGCACTATTTTTTCGGTTTTTTAAAGTTTAATTACCTCCTCTGGCAAAGGACCCTTTTTTCGTTAATGCAATCTGGAATTTATAGAATAGTCTGCGATTATTGGGTCAGTAGAATATGTATGCATCCCTATGGAAAACTTCTTTTAAAGTAGCAGTTCTATCGGAAGATCTCCAGGTCTTACATGGATTTATCTCCTGGCAGAGGTGATATTTTGTATACGAACGGCTTACGCCAAACATGAATGATCGGTACGTTATCGTGGGGAAATCGGGTAAAATGTGATTTTAATACCCAAATTTAACCTCATTTTGCGTTTGAAGGCGGAAAAACTACCAACGGGGGTTGATAGCTGGGTATTTGGTTATAATCGATTCCAATAGAAACCTTGGTGTGGTTAGTAGGTGTGGTTAGTAGGTGTGGTTCGTATAAACATGGTAAATCAAACACCTCAAAACGAGCAGTATCTGGCCATTATAGTGCAGAGAAGAGAACCGCTGTCAGCTGAGGAAATTATGACACTGTATTAATACGTCACCCTGTAGTAGCAAAGCAGCAAGAATTATTCGTAGGCTGATGTGGACGAATAATAAATGTTCTCGTTTGAAGTGAATAACTGACATTGATTGGTTCCTTGCCCACCAGCCTTCGTTTGGTGTACTTAGCAAGTATTTGATGCATGGCGACTATGCAAAAGATTCTGAAAGGTAAAGGTGAGCGGAGCCAGAGTTGAATGCCTTGACAACAGACAGAAGAAAGAGTGCAGTATTTCTAGCACAAACGAGATGGGCTTCGTGTATGTTAAATTTTCTTTCTCCCGTTTTATGTGCTGTGCTTGCATTACATTGCAAGTTTTGTTTGACTTTGTGGAAGACGGAAGAATCGCCCGTCATCTCACTCAGTCGACAATTCAGTTGATGAAAGTCTGCGGCCGAGTAGATTTTGATACTGTAACTTTTCTGTCATCATTCATCGGACATTTCGGATAAAATCATTTTCTAGCGTCATAAACTTGGAAATCTATCAAATAGTGTTACATTCTTGTTGGTCATCGATCGATTACCGATTAGCAAGTCCTCTGAAACGCTGTTCTGCTTGGAAAATAGTTTTTACGATTTCAATTGTCGGCAGATACATTTAATATCCGGTTGATTTATTTTTGGGGGTAACAATGGCGTAAGTAATTTTTAACATGATTCGATTGCTTTTAAGATCCGATTAGAAAATTGTCTCTATGTCTGGTTCCAGAGTCAATAGGAGAATAAAATAAAGTAATAATAATTGTTGATTGTTAATGGATTTATTTTGGTACAATTTCAGCGAGGATCTAGCGACAGCGATTTTGAAAAAGAAAGATAAGCCTAATCGTCTTATAGTTGAAGAAGCGCCTTCAGATGACAACTCAGTGGTTGCTTTGTCCCAGGTTAGTTGATCAGACATTAGATTATGTCATATTTTTAAAGTAGATTTATTTTTCATTAATTTTTATGATTGTATATAATTTGCCTCGTCATTTGACGTTTTAGGCTAAAATGGACGCCTTGGATATTTTCCGAGGAGATACAGTTTTACTCAAAGGCAAACGAAGGAGAGAAACTGTCTGCATTGTGTTGTCAGATGATAAATGCTCAGATGATAAAATCATGATGAATCGGGTAGTCCGTAACAACCTACGGGTTAGGCTTGGAGATGTCGTGTCAATTCAGTCGTGCCCTGATGTACAGTACGGAAAGCGAGTCCATATTCTTCCTATTGATGACACTGTTGAAGGGTTAACAGGCAATCTTTTCGAAGTCTTTTTGAAGCCTTACTTCTTGGAAGCATACAGACCAATACATAGGGGGGACGTTTTTATTGCTCGTGGAGGTATGCGAGGAGTGGAATTCAAGGTCGTCGAAACTGATCCAGCTCCTTTCTGTATTGTTGCCCCAGACACCATAATCCATTGTGAGGGCGATCCAATAAAAAGAGAGGTATGGGAGTTTCTTTTTGTGCCATGTGCGCGATGATGTTCAATATTGATTGTCTATGTCATGAATTTTTAGGAAGAAGAAGACGCACTTAATGCCGTTGGCTACGATGACATTGGTGGATGCCGAAAACAGTTGGCCCAAATTAAGGAAATGGTTGAATTACCTCTTCGTCATCCTAGTCTTTTTAAAGCTATCGGAGTTAAGCCTCCTCGTGGAATTTTGCTGTACGGTCCTCCAGGAACTGGGAAAACACTTATTGCCAGAGCTGTCGCAAATGAGACTGGAGCATTTTTCTTCCTCATTAATGGACCCGAAATTATGAGTAAATTGGCTGGAGAATCTGAATCAAACTTACGAAAGGCTTTTGAAGAAGCCGAGAAAAATTCACCTTCGATCATCTTTATTGATGAACTCGATGCTATTGCTCCAAAGCGAGAAAAGGTGATATTAAACTATTTTTACACTTTATTTATATATATTTACATTTACACTATTTACATTTGAAAAATTGAAATATCAACAATGATTTAATAACTAATTGCTGCAATTTTTATTTTCAATTTACAGACTCATGGTGAGGTTGAACGTCGTATTGTTTCTCAACTGCTGACTCTCATGGATGGTCTCAAGCAGCGGTCACATGTCATTGTTATGGCTGCTACAAATCGGCCTAATTCTATCGACGCTGCTCTGCGTCGTTTTGGACGTTTCGATCGCGAAATTGACATTGGCATTCCTGACGCAACAGGACGACTTGAAATTCTTCGTATCCACACTAAGAATATGAGACTTAATGACGATGTTGATCTTGAAAAGGTGGGTATCTACAAATTTGCATCATTTTTAATCTTATAAATTGCACATGTCATTTTATACTGATTTTTATTAACTGGTGTGATTATTTCAGATTGCATCTGAGAGCCATGGACACGTTGGCGCTGATCTAGCAGCGTTGTGCTCAGAGGCTGCCCTTCAGCAGATTCGTGAGAAAATGGATCTTATTGATTTGGAAGATGATCAAATCGATGCAGAAGTACTGAACTCTCTGGCTGTCACAATGGACAACTTCCGGGTAAGAATACTATTTTTAACGGAGTGTGCCAGGCATTTACGAAAGGATGTGCTTAATGCTATAATTGGGTTATTTTTTATTGTGTATAGTATGCTATGGGCAAGAGCAGTCCTAGTGCTTTGAGAGAGACAGTAGTTGAGGTACCAAATGTCAGCTGGGAAGATGTTGGAGGCTTGGAGAATGTCAAAAAGGAACTTCAAGAATTGGTCCAGTATCCGGTGGAATATCCAGACAAATATCAAAAATTCGGAATGTCACCTTCAAAGGGAGTACTTTTCTATGGTAAGATTTATCCATTTATGGTTGATTTTTATTTTAATCATATTGTAATTATAATTTGCAATATTTATTTACAGGTCCTCCTGGTTGCGGAAAGACTCTGTTAGCCAAAGCTATAGCCAATGAATGCCAGGCTAATTTTATTTCTATTAAGGGTCCAGAGTTACTTACCATGTGGTTTGGTGAGTCAGAAGCGAATGTCAGAGACGTCTTTGACAAAGCCCGCTCTGCAGCTCCTTGTGTTTTATTTTTCGATGAGTTGGACTCGATAGCGAAGGCTCGTGGCGGAAGTGTGGGGGACGCTGGTGGTGCAGCTGACCGTGTCATCAACCAAATTCTAACTGAGATGGACGGCATGGGAGCCAAAAAGAATGTTTTCATTATTGGAGCTACAAATCGTCCGGGTAAGGATGTTACATACAATTACCATGCTTTAAATATTTACAAATTGTTTGCGAATGGAAAAAATTAATAAATTTTATTGCTGTATAAATAGATATTATCGATGCCGCTATCTTACGTCCTGGTCGTTTGGATCAACTGATTTATATCCCATTGCCTGATGAAAAGTCTCGCATTGCTATTTTCAGAGCCAATTTACGTAAATCCCCAATTTCCAAGGTCTGTTTTCAATATCTCTATTTGCAACAATTGCAACTTTTCTGATTCCCTCTTTGCCATTGGTATGTAAATATGCGTATAACTTAACCCCATTTAAATTTTGCAGGATGTAGAGACCTCATATCTTGCTAAAGTTACACATGGTTTCTCTGGTGCTGATTTGACAGAAATCTGTCAAAGAGCCTGCAAGTTAGCTATTCGTCAATCTATAGAATGTGAAATTCGCAGAGAAAAGGAACGCGCTCAAAACCCTGACGCTGACGCTGTAATGGATGTAAGTCGGATTTACTACTAATTTATTTATGATTTTTTAAACATTTTTAAAATAAAAACATTTATGTAGACGGATGAAGACGATCCAGTCCCCGAAATAACAAAGGCCCATTTTGAAGAGGCAATGAAATTCGCTCGTCGCTCAGTATCTGATAATGACATTCGGAAATATGAAATGTTTGCCCAGACTTTACAACAGTCTCGTGGATTTGGAAATAATTTCCGGTAAGTTAGATTCTGGATAATGGTAATGGTAAGCTAATGCCTGTATTGATGTATTGTTCTGACTTCTGACTTAAAATTGACAATTCCAGATTCCCAAGTGCACCGAACCAGCCTACTTCAGGAGCTCCAGCGGGTCAAGGGAACTTCGAAGAGGGAGACGACGATGATTTGTATAGCTAAGAAGTACCTACATTCTATGATCCCTCACCAAATTTCTATCTTCAATTTACACAAGGCCAAGGCTCCAAGAATTCGTGGTAGAAATATTTCAAACTTAATAAATTATGAAATATTTCAACTTTGATTTCCCAGAAAGTTTTAAAAAATAGAAAAAAACTAATGTTATACCTTTAGCGACAGCGTACCCAAGTTGAGCACAACCTACATTGAGTGCGCACTTCAATTAATTTATTTCTTTTTTTCACTTGCTTTCGAATTTCAGATTAATTTGATTGAAAAACGAAGAACGATCATCATTTGTCAGTCTCTGTTGTATAAAAACATTCTAAATTATAACATATAACAAAAATTAAATGTAATGTTAAATCTGCTGGAGTAGCTTTATGTTGAATACGTGTGAAAAGGAGTTACGAAACAACCCTGCTATGCTACGCTGGGGTTACGTGTAGTGTTAATATTATTATAATATTCTATTCCTATTACAAATTTGTGAATGAATAAATGTCGTTTCTGAATCTTGGGAATCTGTACGTCCTCTTCTATGATTGATTTTTCCGAACGTTCATCCTATTATTATTTATATAAAAATCTAAGATAGTATAGGATTCTATGATCTTACATACCTTAACATTTTTCTATTACACTGCTAGGTTAAAGTTGCAACCAGTCCTCTAAAACGTCTGTTTAATTTATCATCCCTTCTGCCTTCTGCCACGTTCTTTAAATTCATGATAACTTTTAAATGAAAGTATGCACTTAGTATGGTACAACTTGATGGAAATTAATCAAGATTTTCAAATGATAGTTTTAATATTATTTTATTACAGTACGATTACGATATTACAATTAATTTGAAAACTTGAGAGGTTTACCTACAGTTTTTTAACCGAATTATCTTAGTTATATACCCTAATTGATTAGCTCTACAAATTACTTTAACTTTCTGTATGTTTATATTGCAGATATAACATAACATCCTTGCATTAAGCAAACAAATTAGATTCTAATAAAATAATAATAATATTGCAATTGCAGAAAGTTTCCTAACACACGTAGAGAATGTCCTTACGAAATTTTACACCTCAAAATCTTAATAGTAGAGTTACAATATAATTTAGGTATAGCATTCATACCTATAGTATTAGGATGGGGCAGTTGATTTTTTTGCTTAATAATTATCTGGCTAAAAAGAGAACCAACAAATACAATTAATTATTATTACCTATGAGATTTATCGATAAAAAGAAATAAGTACTATTAAGTACACACTACCTGAAAAAGATGATTTGTTTTCATTATTTCCTGTTATTAAATTTTGTGATGTACACTGGAACTGGATAGGACACTGACAAAAATACCAACAGGTACGATTTCAAACAAAAAGTTAAAACAAAAAACACTTTTTGTAGACTGACTGACCAAATAGATCCTGATCCTGACTCGATTTTTATGCATGAGATGCATCCAACATTTATTTTTATCTGATCACCTCAGATTGGATTCAGCCTTTTTTCTTCGCTTTCAACTCAGTCTTTTCTACAATCCACATAATTGTGCAACATAAACGTGCAAATCACTTGTCTATAGTTGAAGGCAGCCAATTTGACAAATACTGCATTTTATGAATAGAAAATAGAGAGAACATTAAAGACGCCATTTTTTCTAATCTACTCACTTTACTTAGACTATAATATTTTTAGTAGTTATATTCTACATACAAGGTTTTCTAACTTACGTATTACGCTAAGAATGCACTTTTAGTGTTAGTGCTACAAACATCTA
>JABASH010004911.1:0-13045 GCA_019776445.1 Tomocerus maximus | reverse complement strand
ATGTCGTTAGTAGATCTACAATGTTCATCAAAAGTTTATATTGCTAAATGCTAACATACTAGCATCTATACGTTTTTGCATAATTATCCACAAGGCACATTTATCTAATGCGTACTAAAATACCTGTGTTAATAATCATAATGATGATTCTCATTTTTTGCAAGTTTATTATATTTGTGTTATTATGTTGAAAGTGGAGCATATAATTAGTGGCACTAACAAAAGTAAACCTTCGTAAATACTAGTAAATCTTGCGTGTAGACACTAATACCTAAACATGTCTAAACTTAACCGCTTTTGTTAAGGATAAACTTAAAAACTTCAATAATTAAATTAGTAGCCCATAACTAAAAGTTCCCTTCCGTTTGTGTGCTGTTGTTCCATTTGAATAGGACAGTCAGGACAAAAAATATCTTTAATGTTTTTGTAATTAAATGTGACATATACTGACTTAATGTGTAATAATGGGTCATTGTCATAAAATGGCAAATCAATTTTGCTAGTAAATAAAAGTCTGATTCTAAACTATGTTTTTCTCGACCATTAAAAAATTATTTGGGTAGTCAGTGTAAAAAAACACTTTTTGGGGTTTTGTTTTACCATAGCTGTGCCTGTGGTATAAATACACTTCATGGTAAAAATGTGTTCACAAAGTGTAAATGCTGCTATGTCATTTAATAAGTAGTAATATGTTACTTTGTAGTAAATTATTATGTTTATTAATTAGGACACTCATTAAGCAAACAACTTTCAAAAAAAGCAAAAAGAGTCATGGCCCGTGAGGGGATCGAACCCGCGACCTTCGCGTTATTAGCACGACGCTCTAACCAACTGAGCTAACGGGCCATCGGTGAGATGCTAACAGTTTTAGCCCAACTTGATTGTACCTTATGCGAAACTGGGGCACTTTGATACTAACGATTTTTTGCATATTCCTTTAGTGAGTCTAAAAAGCTAAACTGAGTCACACTGAGCGTGCTCTGAAGATTGTCTATACAAGTTGGCAGAGCTGCATGCATTACATAGCAAATTGTAATAATACTTTTCTTCGTTCCATAAAAATCAAGCATGCATTGCACATGTGACAAGGCCAGATTACAGATGCATAGTATTCGAGAAGATTGTGATTTTGTGATACAATACATGCTCACACGAATTCACTATACAGCGAATTTAAGAATTCAGTAAAAAAGTAATCCAATTTTTGCAAGGGAATGGACTCCAGGAGTAGAGGGTTTAGTATTTGATGTGTATATATACTAGGCATCCTCCATCCAGTAAGCCAGCAACCGAAAAGTGGAAGACTCAGAATATCGGTATGCTTATACAAATAGCATTATATATAATCTGGAATGATTTATCTGCGTATATATGTATGTAAGTGGAAGAAATGGTTTGGAATGCTTAGATATATACGTATACTATCTGTAGTAGCTCGCTAGTAGATGAGATTTTGCATTTATCTTTATTACGACAGAGTGCGGAAGAAAAATAAACCTACTACCAAAAAGCATCAGCGGAGATTACAGTAATAATCATTGTTATTCAAATATTAGGAATGCTGATGGCTAAGGCTAATACTAAAAAAATAAATAGTTCACAATGAGACGTTAAGGGTGTCTTTGCACGTTTTCCTGGCCAGAGAACAGGTCAAAGGGTCAACCTAGAGATCTGAGATAATTGTGTTCTGAAAGTAGAGATTTCTGTAGGCCCATGAAGGGCAGATTTTTGAAAAGATGATTTTAAGTGAACGAAATCAACAACCGACAGGCCTCCATATCTCTCATATACCCAATACACCAAATTCAAAGTCTTTCCTTTGATACATTACTTTCATATTACTAAATATCAGTTTCAGAGACAGACTAAATTTGCGAACGGTTCCTAGTAAAGTGAAAGGTGAAAGCAAAACCATTTAGAAGCGAAGCCGGCCTTAAGACGTCCGAATGTCGATGCATTACAGTGTGTCTCAATCAACGGTTCACTTTCCCTGAACTTTCCCCAACTTTCACCGCACGAAACCTTGTCGTTTTACCAGAATTTTTGGCCACATTAGAAATAAGGAAATATTTTTGACAATTTAGGATGCATTTCGAAAATTTTGAATATGTTAACTGACTAGTTGGCATCAACATTTCCGACAAAATATCCAATTTAACAGAGTGTACGGAGTATGTATGCCTACTATGCCTAATATGCCTGCAGCAGTAAGCATAGTGGCACCTGAAGTTGGGAGCTTTTCTACAGGCATTGATCTGAACTGAAATTTCCAATTATTGTTAAATGCTTGCTACATTAATAATTAATTTAGCAACTCTACATAGAGATCCTCTCTGCTATATTTTGGATAAGTGCCATTCCTACTATTTACAATACTACCTATACAGGACCTCATTTGACTGCATCACCATGAAATCATTTATTATTTGCACTCAAGGGAATGTACATTTAGACCATACTACAAAATGTATAGTAAATCAGTATGTATAGCAATGTGTATCTCTTCAGTCTAATGTATCTCATCTCAAGTTTGAAGATAATTAAATAGTAAAGTACATGGAATGTACATGTTTGTCCTTTTCCTCCATAAATGCTATGTTACTAAAACATGAAAATGTTTCATTACTAATACCTTGTGAAGGGAACATTTTGTCAGATGTAATGATGTTAATGCAGGGTAATTATTTTATGCGATCAATTTGGCCTGGCACAAAGCTTTTGGGTAAATGTAAAGGTTGACTGTCAGAATGAAAGTCAAATGGACTTTGTAGGAAGAGATAACAATACGACCATGACGTATATATGTACTTATATACACCACAAAAAGAATGACGAAATTCGGGGTTTGACCTCGTTCCGTTGTCATATTTGGCCTTTGACTAAACTAAATTTACGTCACTATATTTGGCATTCCTCCCGCCCCCGGAATATCCTGAAGTCAGTGTACGATGGACGGAAAAATGTAAATTATTCATTAGACATTTAAGCAACTTGAGAGAATGATAAATGGAAAATATATAGCAACTGTTTGTAAACACGAATTGTGTTGAATATAGGTTACACCCTTTTATTGATATGAACATATATAGCAACTACTTTTAGACCTACAGGTATCCTTCACATTTGAATTGCCTATTTAGCTAATGCACTATCTATTGTGTTCGTGTTCTATTGCACGAAGCTCTAAGTCGTATGTATATAGGTACCCACTTATGCTACGCTACTTAAATCCGCTTTTTCAAGCATTATGCAAGAGTCTTTGAGAAGCAGTAGTTGTAGGAAGGAGCACGAAGTAGCATTTTTATTTTTGAACGTGTAAGAAGTACAATTTTATCCACCAGGCTTTAGTATTCTGATTGATCCCAGATCAATCTCAAGCAGACCTGACAAATACGATAGGCTTTATTATTCTGTACGAGAAATCTTGAAAGTTTGTGTTACAAATCCAAGTAAATCCATTGAAAATACTTCATCCGTGTGTCAGATTTCTCCAGGTGAAAGCTTTCTCCTGCATTTTTAAAGACAACGAATTTTTCAGCTAGGTACTTGACTCCTCTTTATTTGAAATACTTGTGTAAATATTTAATTTCATTGAGTCTTTCCTCCTATGCTGAGCAAATACAAAAAGTAGTCTCCAAGGAAAATCGATAATACAGTCAGAGTCTCTGGAGATTACTGCATTAGAGTATCAGCGTGTATGTAGCAGCAAGGGCAGCATACCTAATATATAGCATCAGCAACATAGAAAGCTATATGCTTGTCCATTTACACACTTCCTCCTATCCGGATCAGATGCCGACTGATTTGGCTACACAACATTTGAGGAAGTAAACGAAATTCTGCTGCAGAAAAACCTAATTCTGCTATTAAGGAAGCGGAGTAATTGTTCCGTTGCCGCTTTACGACCTCCCGTCAACAGGTACAAATACCTTCTTTAATTCCTGCACATTAAAGTACATTACGCTACCATTAAATTCCTTTGATGTATTGCATTCCAAGTATTTACAGCAGTAAGAAAGCAAATGGACGCTATGTCATCATTGGTTATCATTATATGATGCTAATGATAATTATCAATGATTTTATAATAGATACCTACTTGACCAACTTGAAATGACAGATTAAAATTTATTATATTTTCTTTGGTTACTTTATAGGCAATTTTAGATCGACTATAATGGATCCCGTCCCAAGTGTTCCAATTGCCAATACAGATGAGGTTATTCAAAAGGAACCCGTCCCAAGTGCTCCAGTTACCAATACAGGTCAGGTTAGTCAAAAGGAACCCGCGCAGCCGACGGCTCCCCCGTTAATTCTTATTTCAACTCCACCGTTCGATCAAATTGGAGCAACAAAGAAAATAGTTAATGAAGATGCTCTTGTCACTAGGGTTGAGTTAACCATTTCAGCTCAGTAAGTAAATTAAATATGTTAACTTTTTATATTATAAAGATTTCACCTGAGCCTTTTGGTCATTTTGCAAATGTATTGATGACACCACTTCACATTACTACATGATACATAAGCTAGGTACAATTATATTTAGTTTATTAGTTTGCAGTTTATGTCATGATACATCATAGAGTCATAGGTGTCAAAATATTGTGTATTGTTAAACAATTGCCTCATTTGTCAAATTTTTGATTACAGAAACCTCCTAGACAGAGATTCATTTTCAGTATCCGACCCAGTTTGTGTGGTGTACACTAAGGAAAACATTCCTAAGAAGAAAGAATGGATTGAAGTGGGACGCACGGAACAGATTAAAAATAATTTGAATCCTGAATGGGGTACTAAGTTTGTCATGGAGTACAGATTTGAGGAGCGTCAGGTAAATTTAGTTTCTCAATTTTAATCACATACTTGAAATCCGAAGTAAATGCGTAATTTATTTTGAAAATAGATTTTGAGGTTTGCAATCTATGATTGGGATTGCAAAGATGATTGCCTGAGTCTTCATGACTTTTTGGGACAAATTGAATGTAGCTTGGGAGAGATTGTTGCAGCACCGAATAATAAGGTAACGAATGATACAGAATTGTAGGTATACAGATGTAGTGATGTGATGAGCTGAATAACAAATATTTTCATGTGTGCATGGTGTGTTTGCAGTTTGTGAGAGAATTAGCGATACCTCCACCATACAAGAAAAAATCAACCTTAACCATTTTAGCTGAAGAGCTAGGAGAGAACAAAATGATGCTTGGATTGACACTAAATTGTAGAAATTTGGACAAAAAGGATGTATTTGGCAAGAGTGATCCTTTTGTGACGATTTCAAGGAAACTAGACAGCGGCTCATGGGCTTTGATTCATAAAACAGAAGTCATCAAGAAAACATTGAATCCTGACTGGAGATATTTCAGTCTTCGTGTCTCAACTTTAACTAGTGGGGGTAACCTGGAGAGAATTTTAAAATTCCAGGTTTACGATTGGAATAATAGTGGTTCCAATGATCTCATCGGAGAATTTCAAACTTCTTATGCAGATCTTACAGAAAGTAAAACTCATTAATCCAAGTTATGATTTTTTGGATCTATTTTCACAATTTAATCTCAGACTACTTACACTTTCAGAGTTTAAGGCGGAGGGCAATAACGCTACGTACGAACTTGTTCATACAGATATAATGAAAAGAAAAAAATCATACAAAAATTCCGGTCTACTAAATATAGTTGGCATGAACTATTACCACGAGAAAACATTTCTCGATTACATTCAGGAAGGAGTCCAACTCCATTTTAGTGTTGCAGTTGATTTTACTGCTTCAAATGGACATCCAGATAAGCCTACCTCCCTTCATTATAGAAGAAGCATTGAAGACAGTCAGTACTCTTTGGCAATTCGAGCTGTTGGTAAGATCCTCTAAAAATGAAACGTATGTTTCAAAGATGCTATGAAATTAAATGTCAATGCTCTGATTTTCAGGAGAGATAATTCAAGATTACAACTATGGAAAAATGTTTCCTGCGTTTGGATTCGGAGCAAGGATTCCTCCTACTAATTCCACATCCCACAATTTCCCCCTGAATGGGGTCCGCGAAAACCCTTGTTGTGACGGAGTGGACGGGATTTTGGAATCGTATAAAAAAACTTTGAGGATTGGTACGAAAAATTAGTTTTGAAGTACCTTTAACTTGGTAACTCATTCTAAAAATGAATAATTAAAATGAATTGTTACTATTCAGTTACACTGCATGGTCCGACTTACTTTGCCCCAACTGTCAGACAAGCATCGAATTTTGCTTCGCTGTATCAAGACGGAAAGAATTACTTCGTTTTGCTGATAATTACAGATGGAATTATCACGGGTAAGAGCAGCTTCAGTTACAACGATGTGAGATTGTCATGGATCAATATAATTTATTAGGGAAAACGATTTATTCCGATAATTTATAGATTTTGACGTAACAAAAGAAGCTATCATCGATGCATCTCCATTTCCCTTGTCGATCATCATAATTGGAGTCGGTTCGGAGGACTTCAAAGAAATGGAAGCATTAGATGCGGATGGAAAGTTATTAAAATGTGGAGACAAAATTGC
Source organism: Tomocerus maximus (assembly GCA_019776445.1). Taxonomy (NCBI): domain Eukaryota; kingdom Metazoa; phylum Arthropoda; class Collembola; order Entomobryomorpha; family Tomoceridae; genus Tomocerus; species Tomocerus maximus. Next base: position 6,501 of record JABASH010004911.1, on the reverse strand, counting down.
TGTCAGAGATATTGTCCAGTTTGTTGGTAAGGTCTTAATTTACTTCATCATCACATAGTCGACATAGTATTCCATGGAAAATAAATTCTGTATAATATTGTGTATTGACATTTTGTAGAGCTAAGAAAATTTATGTCTCCACATCGCCCGCCAAGAATCTCAGATAGGAGTAAGGCTAGTCTGGGGAAAAGTGTTTTAATGGAGTTGCCAGGTCAGGTTGTGAACTGGATGAAAACATACGGTCCTGATAAACCGAAAATTAATGTACCCTTAATCTAAGGAATTTTCTGCAGAACTTTGACTTTCGCTTGTAAAATTGTCTATCAAACAACGAACTCGACTTGCATGTATATAGTTAGCGAAATATGTTGTCTTTAAGTACAAAAACAAACGCAACATTCAAGAATCTAATACTACAGAAACTAAATATCTCTCTCTGCCAAATATCTCTGCGCTTTTCTCCTATTCCCCTTCATTAACACGAATTCAAGATACAAACTGCTAGAAATCAAATATGAATTAACAAAAAGTATGTTAATTGATATGTAATTGATGTTATTTATCTTTTGATATAACTTAAGTACCTGTACTACTATGTACCTGTAATATTCAGCTTTTGCGCAATGTTGACTGTATTAGTTACAGATACTTATTATAGTTACTGTAAATAAGTGAATATTAATATACTTATGAATGTGAAGAAATCATTTGTGTACAAATTATGATATTCTGAGGTATAACATGACATCACAATGAGTTTGTATGAGAAATTAATTAATGAGCTTGAAATTAAAATCATGTTTTGCATCTGCTAAAGCCCACAACAATTACAGCGTACATTTATTATCATCACAAGTAGATCATCATATTTTGCTCCAAAAAAATATAGATTTTCTCGCTTGCCGTACTTTACAATAGTTAATTGCTAAATGGTTAGTGAGTGTAATGTAGTATTAATGATTCATTGGCTTAAATATAGAGTATAATTAAGAATACCAAGTTAATCAACTAATAAGTAATTATTATTTGATAGTCGAAAAATATATACCTCATAAAGTAAATGGTTCACTCTTCCGGTATCTCCAGAGAGCGTTCGAATTTCATTTTATTGATTTTTATAGTGCAAATTGTTTAATTATTAGTTCATGAGTTATTTAACCTGAGTTTTGAAGGTTGGTTGTGTAAAGGCAGAAAAGTCGCAGATAGGAAATTAATTTTTAGCTAAGTTAGACAGTTGTCCATATTAGTTTCCAAAGAGCGACTCTATTTTCATACACATTTGTTTTAGTCCCAATCAATATGCGATCGGTTTTTGTGGTATTTATAGTGGCTACTGTGTGTAGATCCACAATATACGCTGCTCCTGAATCCAGAAACGTCAATGTCATAAAAGAAATGGCCACAGGTTTACAAATTGATGTTACTGGACATAAACATTTACACTATCTGCCTGCGTTGCACGAATGCGGAATTTCAAATGCTGCCAGCAACCAGAATAAACCCAAAAGGAGACACAAACGACTTGTGGGGGGTAGACCTGTACGTTAAAATGACTAATAAGGAATTATTGACTAACTAGTCACTTAGTGTCATTTATTTGCTGATGATATAATTATATACATTTGTACCATTCAGTAATCATTTCATTGATATTATATTATACCCAAAATAAGTTAATCTAAATTTTAGTTGACGAAAGGAAGAGCACCTTGGATGATTCAGCTATATCTTCATAATGGTACATACCGCTTTTACCTTATTGAATCAAGTCTCAAAAGATTGCTTAGAAGACAATTCTTATTGAGAGTAACTTATTGCAAATAGAACAAATCTATCGGAAATTGTAATTGGGGGAAATGTTTGTTTATTAATGTAAAGGTACAAGTGGACAATCTGTGTTCCATTGCGGTGGATCACTAATAACAAAAAATATAATCCTAACGTAAGTAAATAGTAAAGATGAAAATTTCTATTAAGCGCGACTATAATTTTTTCTGAACTTTGGTTCTATACTTCAGTTTCGTTCTTAATATAGAGCCGCGCATTGTGTGAGCCGTATTCCTCCAGAAACTTCGTTGTAAGTATGTTCATCAAACACCTGAGTCGGGAATGATAACTGTGGATGAGAATTTAATAATTTGTTAAAAGTATTACTGATATAAAGATCTGCAGTAATGTATGGAGAAGTTGACCGAAGACAAGTTAAGATTTGTGAAACAGAAATATCTAAGAATTGCACGAGGGAAAAACAAAGGCAAATAGAAGAAACTGTGATCCATGAACATTACTCAGAAGGAAATTTGCAAAATGATATTGCATTAATTAAACTTTCCGGAGAGTTACAGATAGAGTTTAATTGTAATTCAGTCAGGTTTATATGAATGACAGTCTTGAGTAATCAATTTACAATTTTGTCGGAGTAATCTTTACGATTTTTCATGTACAGCAACTGCGAGACCAATATGCCTTCCCTTCACAGAAGATATACTCGAACAATGGACAAATACCGAATTGCAAGCCACAGGGTGTATAATTTTGAAAAGAATTATTTTATATCTATTCAGTAAGACGTATGCTTTATGACAAAAATAGAATGAAGCTAGTAAATGTCTGCTTAATTTCAGATGGGGGACTCAAAATAAGTTTAATGGTAAATACATTTTGAAAGGGAAGTGATGCATGCATCATGCTTGTAAATTTATTATTGTTAATATGAGTTTATGTTTAACAGAACCTGGTCCTAAAAAGCTTTCACATGTATTAGAAGAGATCAAAATACCTTTAAGAAAGAGAAAATATTGCAATAGATTCCATTCAAGACTCTATGGAAAACTATCTGGAAGCAGGGTACCTTAATTATTTTCCATTTTGTATGCTCAATTGCTCATGGATTCAAATTATCTATTTGTTAATATTGCATATATTTAAATGAATCGTATTAAAACAGTTTTGTGCGGGAGGAGAAGCTGGAAAAGGTTAACTTTATGCATAATAAACTTTTATAAAGTTAAAGTAAAAATTATTAATTAAATACATCTTAATGATTTAGGCACTTGTTCTGGAGACAGTGGCTCTTCTGTAGTTCATCCTTTGATTATGGATGATGGAGAAGAGAAATACTTTCAATTTGGAATAGTATCTTCAGGTCATATTAGTACTTGCGGTTGGCAGGGAAGACCGTCCATTTACACAAATATCTTGTACTTCATGCCTTGGATTTTGGACCATCTTGGTAAAACACCAGCAAGTAAGTACATTAAACAATCTCCATATACTTTCATGCATAATATTTGAAAATGGAACATTTATTCGGGATATTTGCAGCAGAAATACCTCTTAACCCAATCTATGGCCATAGACACCATTACAATAATGAGCTGTCAACGGGGCACCATATGGATGAAAGAAAGAATCCGTTAAGATCTTTGCTACCTGAAAGCCCTGATTGTGGATATTGGTTAAATACAAGAAAAACTAGTGATTCAGAAGAACCAGAAAACCCTAGAGCTCGACGGATCATAGGTGGTCGTCCCAGCGGTAAACATATAAATATATGTCATTAAGACGCTTGTTAATTGGTAATGTGCTCAAAAAGCAAATTCACTCTTAACAATTTAACTGTGTATTTGAAACTGTAATTTGAAAATGGGTGATGCTTATCGACCTTTTCCTCAGATTAATCATTGCAAAAGTTGTAATTTAGTAATATAAATAAATTATCCATGTAATCCATCAATTATAGGTGGGATCCAAGCATTTCCTTGGATGGCTCAAATATATACTCGGAGTAGTAAGTTAAACTTTTAAGGCTGATGTACATATTATTTGCATACACTTGTCGATTTACTTCATGTCAAATAATTAGCGAAAATGTAATTATTTGCAGGTATATCAAATGCAATTAGTCTACGATGCGGGGGAAGTGTGATTAATTCTCGACACATTCTCACCTCTGCAAGTTGTGTCACTGAATTAGGTAACTAGAATATTTTCTAAATTAAAATTGCATTGAAATAATACTTAACTAATTCCAATTGTAATTGAATTTACAGGACGAGAATTTACAGTGTTAGTGTGTGGCTAAATCTTAAGATAATTACACGGTTATCAATTTTCATTGGCTTACGCGTGAACAAAATTTTTATGACAATTATTTTTCATCATGACTTTAAGGGACTCAATTATATTGGGAAGCTATAACAGACATCAGGCAGATGAGTGTATTGACGTTGGGAAACCTGAGCCGAAATGTTTTAAGCATTACCGACCTGAAATAGAAGAAGTGATTGTGCATCATAAATATGAGAAATTTACTCATCATAATGATATTGCTCTCATAAGAGTAGCTAATGATATTCCCTTCAATGGTCAGTTGACATTTCTAATATTCTCTTTGCATATTATCATGTCCTCAATCCATCCACAATAGAACTTAAATCACTTCGATTTCCAGACTTTATTCAACCTATATGCTTGCCATTGAGTGAAAAAATAACAGAAAACTGGCCTAACTATCGATTTACCACTGTTGGATGGGGAAGAGTAATGAGCGATGTTGTGGAAAACCTCACTTCATCAAACATTTTACAAGAAATTCAAATAAATCTTATTGATCGAAAGAAATGCGATATCATTTTTACAAGGTTATGGGCAAATTTAGATCGATCTCGAGTAAGTTTCAATAGTAAATAAAACCATCTCTACAATTCAAAACAATGCAATGCAATTATATATTTTAATTGAGGATATGCATTTTGTATAGAATCTTAAAATATTTATTTTATTTCTGTGTCAGCTTTGTGGTGGAGGAAAACCTGGAATAGGGGAATGCAATGGTGATTTAGGATCCCCACTAATGAGGAAAGACTAGACATATTTATATTAGAATTTCTTTAAAAAAAAGTTCTTTGTTTTCAATTTTCCAGACAGACATTAATATATTATTTAATGAACCTTTTAGGCCTTTTGGAAGCAAGCGAAGTATGTACCAATTTGGGATTTTATCGATCACAGAATGTGCGCAGCAAGGAGTTCCTTCTGTCTACACCAATATACTTTCTCATATTCCTTGGATACTTAAATATTTATAATAAGCAATTATAATTTACTACTGTTTTTCTACCGCATTGAAAGTTCACGACAATTTGTGGCATTACTTATTTCTAATGGAATAAGATATTATTTCTTTTCAAAAACTCTAACTCCTGGGCCAGTAAAAAATCAAAGCCAAACTCGATCGATGAATTGCTGCATCAATAAAGTAACGACAGTTTTATCGCGTGATTGTCTCAGGATCCCTAATTACAATAAACAATGATATTTACAATCAACACGATTTCATGATCATTTATGCACTCTGCACATCATGCACGTGTCTAAATTTATCGTAAAGTCGGGAAATGAATTTAATTACAGGATTATTACCTGTTTTTCATGTTTTACAGCATTTTATGAATGCAGTTCACTTTTAAATTAACTGTGTAGGTATCTACATTTAGAAGTTAATGACATTGAATGAAATCCTTTAAAAGGACTGAGTAAAATTGAAAAATGTAATAGTTTTACTTTGGCTTATCACAATCTCTTGTCTGTGAGTTTGCTATTCCGACAGAATCTTTTTGAGAAAGATTCAGGTATCATGGGGCAGCTCCGAATATTTTTCTTGGCATTAACTCTTGTGGTCTTTGTAAACGCTAAATGGCCCCGTTGTGCAAAATTGGAAGAATCTGTAAGATAATTTCTGGATTTGTCATTTATAGAAATTTTTGAAAATATAGAGAAAAGTAAAAGAAATGATTTTTAGTGCGAAGGAACTGCTGATTGCTGCATTGGATCTTGTGTTGAAAAAATCTGCACTGATGGTGAATTTTTGCTTTCTTAATTTCATGATAACCAAAGTTGTCTTCACAAATATGTTAATTTTGACAGGGTTACAACGTCCTGAGGGATACGATTACATTGAGCATGAACTTGAGACAGGAATGAAAGTCGACATTTACAAACATAAAAATATAGATCTTCTGAGCCCATTGTCAGAATGTGGACTTTCTGGATCCAACTCTACCCATGTCAGACGAAAACGTATCGTAGGTGAGCGAAAATCTGGTATTTACAAAATAAAAATCAGTTATTCTTGATGTTTAATTGAATTGGTTGATATCTTAGGTGGTAAAGCTGTAAATTTTGGAGAATATCCGTAAGTCTTTTCTTTAATGTACTGGCTCATAATTCTTACCTGTTTTACATTTTGCATTGCTAAACAGCTTCTAAAGTTGGAAGTAGTAAACGTTATAATGTAATAATGTACATTGCTTATTTATAGATGGATGGTCCAACTGTATTTACACAACAGTAAGTATAGACACAGACAGCTTGCATTGCAATGATCATACAAAATCTAATGAATAATCTAAATGTTTTTAAATGTTAATTTCATTTTAATTAGTTACATTTGGTTCTTCTTCCTTTCATTGTGGTGGTACACTAATCACCCGACGACAC